>CM071938.1:3297500-3527500 GCA_036784905.1 Acrossocheilus fasciatus | reverse complement strand
ACTCAGCACTGCATCACAGAAATAAATTATATTTTAAAGTATATTAAAATAGGAAACCAATATTAGAAATTGCAATAAGATTTCACAATATTTCTGTTTTTATTCTGTATTTTTGATTGAATAAATATAGCCTTGATGAGCAGAAGAGACTCCCTTAAAAAACATTAAAAATCTTACTGATCCCAAACTTTTGAGCGGCAGTGTATACATATATATATATATATATATATATATATATATATATATGTTTGTATATATTTGTATGTATGTATATATATATATGTATGTATATATATATATATATATATATATATATATATAAGTGTGTGTGTGTGTGTGTGTGTGTGTGTGTGTGTGTGTGTGTGTGTGTGTGTGTGTGTGTGTGTGTATATACCCTGAACAAAATTATAAACGCAACACTTTTGTTTTTGCCCCCATTTTTCATGAGCTGAACTCAAAGATCTAAGACTTTTTCTATGTACACAAAAGGCCTATTTCTCTCAAATATTGTTCACAAATCTGTCTAAATCTAGTGAGCACTTCTCCTTTGCCGAGATACTCCATCCACCTCACAGGTGTGGCATATCAAGATACTGATTAGACAGCATGATTATTGCACAGGTGTGCCTTAGACTGGCCACAATAAAAGGCCACTCTAAAATGTGCGGTTTAACTGTATTGGGGGGGTCCGGGGGGGTCCGAAAACCAGTCAGTATCTGGTGTGACCACCATTTGCCTCACGCAGTGCAACACATCTCCTTCGCAAATCGATTCATTGAAAAGATGTGAATGATAAGATTTATTCTTTATAGGTTGTATGGACTATGCTCACGTAAGATTCTATCTATGATTTTTGGATCATTTTATTCATCCATTCATTGCAATTGCATGAAAAAGAGCGATTACATTTTTCCTATTGTGTTCCACAGACGAAAGAAAGTCATACAGGGTGAAATGAAAGAATTTTCATTTTGGGAGGCTGAATAATTCCTTGAAGAACAAGAGTTGAATACGTGAGGAAAATGAGCCTGCAGTAGTCAGAGAATCCCTTGTTCCGAGTTTGTGGTTTTTTTCTCTCTCTCGCAGGGCTGTAAATTGCAAGCCCAGTGAAATAGACTCTCCGATTGGGAGACGCAAGTGCATCGTGGCTGCTTCTCAATTACATTCACCCAGTCAAGGGTAACAAAAAGTATTTTGGATGCAGAGGAGATGGTATAGCGCGGAGGGGAAGAAGCATCATTCGTCTTGCGGCTGCCAGTGTGGAAGACACATCCTGTCGCTCTGAAGGGGGTAGATGGGGAAGACAGATGTGATTATTGCACTGAAAGACAGAATGTCTCACGCTCTCCAACAAATGAACGCAAACCGAGGCTCTGCCAGAATTTCTAATGCTCTTTTAAAGTGAAGCCTGGCGCAGGCAAACTTAATTGACGCTGTCACTGCGTTTAATGCGTGTTTGCATTGAGATGCTCAAATTGACTCAGTCGTCAGAGGAGCGAGTGATCTTTGTTGACAGTAGTTTCCTTTACATTGGCACATGGATTTAATGAAAACGTCATCCTAAAGAGATTTAAAGGGATAGTTCAGATAGTTTCATTTACTCACCCTCAATTTGTTTTAAGGCTGTGTGAGTTTCTTTCAGCTGTTGAACACAAGAGAAGATATTTGGTAACAAAACAGTTGACGGTAGCCATTGACTTCCACATTATGGAAAAAATACTATGGAAGTGAAGGGCTACAGTTAACTGTTTTACAACTGTTGTTCATTGGATTTTTGCAGGTGAAATCCAGTCGTTTGAATAGAAGTATATGTGACTGGGAACGTTGTGCGAGGACGAATTCAAGATGGTGAATATGTAACACGCAAATTAAAGCTGCTTGATAGGAAAGTCACATCTGAGTATAATACAAATAAGATAATGCTAATCATCGTCATCGTCATCCTCATAATAAATAAAATGCTTCATTAAATATTTTGACAATCCCAGCTAACAGGAAACATTCTCATAACCTTCTGACAAGGTTCCCTCAAAGCTGTGAACAAACTTTCTTCAAGTAGCATTAATAGAACATTTATTCCAAGTTATTTTGTCTTTAATAACGTTCTTAAATTTTACAATTATACATCATTCATGGAACATTTTTCTGAAACATTTTAATATTATTAATTACTAGATTCAGATGGTTCAGAGAAGATTCAAAAACATTCTTTATACATTGTTCATGGAAAGTTTTTCTTAAACAATTTAATTGGACGTTTATCTAATGCTTTTAAACATTAATATATAATAGTTTCAGATGGTTCAGAGAACATTCAAAAATAACTTTCTCATTAAAAAAAAAAAACAATCATTTAAGCATTAAAAAGAAAACCTGGACATTTGGAAGATTCAGAAATATGATTTTCATAACCTAATGGACATTAAATATATAGCCTATATAACTATAACATGCAACTATTCTTGTAATAGTATTGTATAGCTTTTACACACACTCACACACACATAAAATATCAAAAATAAAATATATTATACAACTTTATTATAAAGTACTTAATATTTACAAATATTTGTAACCATATTTTAACATTTTTAGAGAGGTGCTTGTTAAACTCAATGCCAGGGTGTTTCGGGTTGCCGCTAGAACAGGCAATTGCAAGGTCTTTGGGGTTGTTGCTATGCAGTTGCTAGGGTATGCTGTGTGGTTTCTAGGTTGTTCTTATTGGTTTGAGTAAAAAGTCTCTCTATATGATGTTGACTGCTCTTATGATGTAAGTCTTGCCTGTAAATGCATTGTCAAGACTGCATGCACATGCATCTATATAATTAATAAAGCAATGTTTTTTTTTGCAGTACAAAGCCTGTAACTTTTGGCAGATGGCATCACCGTAAGCGCCACTGACCTTCAGTTTTGCGCTCTTTTAAAGCGAAATGACTCCTGACTGTTGTCCAGGTGATATTGCCAGGAACGTTGCAGAATCTTGCATCATGCTCACAGTAGAGGGGCAGACTAAATTGCAAAGTTGCTCTTCCTCAGAATCCCTGCAGAGAAATCCCAGTTTAAACGACAGAGTCAGTTTGCAATGTAATTGATTAAAATTATATGAGTTGCATTATTAAGAAAAGATTAATGTTCCAAAGCTTAGCGAGTGTCCTACATAGGTAGTATTTTAAGGCATCATACAGTAGGTGTGTCCCCTATGATGTCCAAATTCGTTCACAAGGACGGCAATCAGTGTTGGGTAAGTTACTTTCAAAAAGTAATTAATTACAGTTACTAATTACATCATCAATATTGTATTTAAATTACTTTACTGATTACTCTGTCTGAAAAGTAACTTAGTTACTCAATAAGTAACTTAATTATTCAAATCGCTAATTAGGCTACATCTTAAAATCCCTATAAACCTTAAAGGCGTGGTTTATTGCAATTTCACTTTTTTAAGGTTAGTTAGTGTGTAATGTTGTTGTTTGAGCATAAACAATATCTGCAAAGTTGCAGCGCTGAAAGTTCAATGCAAACGGAGATATCATCTTTTAAAATTCTGGAAGTTTAATGCCTACAAAAACAGCAGGTAAGGGACTACAACAAACTAATTCCCGGGTCTGATACATCACTGACCCAGATAAACCCCGCCCTCGGGAACATGTAAGGAAGGGGGCGGGGCCATGCTGTGCTGCTTTAGAGAAGAGGAAGAGAAAACTAGGGGTGCACGTAAAAATCTATTCATATTTGAATCGCGATTCTGTCTTCTAACGATTCTAATGGATTCACAAGTTTCAAAATCATGATCTAAAACAGCAGTTCTTAATACTGTTCCTGGCTCTGTATCTCTCTCTCTCTCTCTCTCTCTCTTTCTCTCTCATTCAGATTGTCAGATCAGCTCCAACAAACTGTTCCAATTATACATTTTCACATAGCAATGAGAAGCGTTGAACATGGACACGTGTGCGGTTGCGGTACTGTATTAAAGCTTTAATCAGAATAAAACCGTATATTATAAGCTAAGCAATAGCATAATAACAGCATATCTAAAAGCTTCATCCCTGGAAGTTGACGCCGGTTCCACTGCACGTGGTTTTAAGCTTCCTGGTCTCTGACGTGACCCGCCCGTCTCACCCATCCAGTGGACAGATTACACATGTGGTTTAGAGCGCGATCAATTTAGATTTCAAATTCAATATTGATTTTAGAACTGTTGAAATTATTTAGTGTATGTAACGCAAGTACTTTATAAGTAACTGTAATTAAATTACCTAAAAATGAACAGTAATCCCTTACTTTACTTTTTCAGTGGATAAGTAATTTAATTACAGTAACGCGTTACTTAGTAACGCGTTACTGTATGAAGCAATGATGAATGAAGCAAATGCTCGCAGGGATGCTGGAAGTATGCGTAACTTGAGACGTTCCCCTTCAGGAACTCGAGCTGCATCGAGATGCTTTGGGAACGAGGTGCCCACACCACCAGACTTTCAAAATCCCTGCCTAGTGTGGTTGGAGCACAGCTAGGGTGAGAGAAAAAAGGGGCCACGAGTGGCCAAAGTGGGTGGGGCCTGCATCCCGAAGGCCAACTTCTGAGAAGTGAGTCTTGATCTCACTCAAGGCTATGAAATAGCTCTAACTCTCTGTAGCAAGAGGAGGCCTGACGACACTCACCATGACAGTTGAGCTCTTAGAGCGGAGGCTTCAGCGTGATGACTCTCTAGAACTAGAGCCTACTACGCTCCGTACACTGGGCATCCTGTGAGGAGGTTCACCTACCAGTCACACAACTGCCCCAGCGGAGCTCCACTGTGGAGGAAATGTGTAACTAGGGAGTGTCTACCCACTGACTGGCCACCGAGAGGGGCACGGTAGGCCTGTAAAGCTGCCACATAGACCTTCAGGGTGAAGTGGGTTAACCCTGTGGAGGAACAGGCCCGCGAGAACTCCAATCGGGCAGTTGACTGGGTCAAGCCGGCGATCTCCGCACCATGAAGTGAAGAGTCTCCATTTCAGGGCGTACAGTTTTCTCGTGCTCCGGTGAGCGGAGGTCTCTAAAACTCTCTGTAGCGAGAGGAGGCCTGACGACGCTCGCTGAAACAGTCGAGCTCTCTCAGATCGAGAGGAGGCCTACTACACTCCACCCGGAGCTCTGGGTGGCCTCGAAATACTCTCAGCAGCAAGAGGAGGCCTACAATGTTTGCCGTGACCATTTTGAAGGGAAGAACCCGATATTGGTATGCTTTGCCCCCAAAGCAATAAGTCTTCAAGAACTCCCTTGTTTGATTACCAAAGCCTGCTCAGGGCCCACAGTGTGGGAGAGACCCTGTTAAAAGTGGCGACGAAGCGCCAAACTGTTTCTACAGTGCAAAGGACCCATGGAGACACATTTGGAAGTAGTTTCTACGCTAAGAGATGACGACGGTCCTCAGACCCGCGTCATCTCCTAGGAAGACTAGACTGGTAGAACCAGAGCCTGCACAGGCAGGACCCAATGAGACACACTTGGCAGGGGCTCCCACACCACCAGGTGCCTACTAAGGGAACCAGTCTCTCGAGACTGGCCTCTGGTGTGCTTAGAGCTGCTAGCTCGGTGCCCTGAAGCGTAAGACCGGCAGGGGATGGACATGTGCGATCGCCGTGATCTCAATCGCCACCGTGCTTCAGCAGCAGCGGGACCGGAACCGCGAGATCACAGGCACGGACACACTTCTCGGAGCATGCCCGGCAGGAGCGGAACATTTGCAGCCGGGAGGAGCACAATCAGCCACCTTTTTTCTAGAGCTGACAGCGCAAGCTCCACTCCACAAGAACGCTGCTCATAATGATATTCTCATTCATAATAAGCTTGTGCAAACAAGCCTCCCCGGAGGGAAGAAACCGCAGAGCGAGCTTCCGATCCCAGAGAGTGGCCGCTGGATCTGGCAGGTGAGGAAGAAGATAAGGACTCGCCGTCTTCATTCCCTCCGCCAGATCCTGCTGCTGCCCGTGACGTCTCGTCCCATCCAGTGGACACGTGGTTCAGAGCGCAGTCACACTGGAGGTGTTCCCAAAGCGTCCCGACGCAGCTCGAGTTCCTGAAGGGGAACGTGAAATTACTGGAATAATATGCAATGATGATAATGATGACAATAATAATAATAATAACAATACTTATTATTATTATTATTATTATTATTATTATTATTGGTCACACTTTATATTAGGTGGCCTTAACTACTATGTACTTACATAAAAAAATAAGTACAATGTACTTATTGTATTGCAAAACACTTTTACTGCTATTGAGGTGGGATACGGGTAAGGTTAGGGACAGGTTTGGTGGTATGGGTAGGTTTAAGGGTGGGTTAAGGTGTAAGGGATGGGTCAACAGTGTAATTATAAATGTAATTACAGAAATTAATTACAGATGTAACTACATACAGGTATTTTTAAAAACATAAGTACAATGTAAAAACATGTATGTACACAATAAGTGCATTGTACCAAATGATTAATTTAAATGTAAGTACATAGTAGTTAAGGCCACCTAATATAAAGTGGGACCTTATTATTATTATTATTATTACTACTATTATTTAGAGTGTCCAATAATAATAGTTATTGTTGTTGTTCTTGTTCTTGTTATATTAAATAATTAAAACTATTATCATAGTAATTTTATTAAAACATATCATTTCAGTAATGACTTCCAGAAGCTTTTAATACTTTTACTGTAAAAGTGGATCCTTATAGTGAATCGATTCAGTTCCTTGATTCAATGAAATGAATCACTGATCAAATACATGATTCACCCAATCATTTAAACCCCTGCTTCTTCTGCTGTTCTTCAGTAGAATGTTTTCGACTCTGAATCAGAATCAAAAGAGCGTTTGTTGCCAAGTATGCTTGTGCATACAAGGAATTTGTTTTAGTGTCCTAAGCTTCCTGTTATATAAAATAAGATAAGATATTTATTGTAAATCAGTATTTCATTTTCTTATTTTTGTGACATATTCATAAATAATTCAGTGACAGAAAATACAGTTTCATTGTCTCTTCCCCAAAACTGTGCCACACATACAGTAATCTCTTATCTGGATTTTCAATATATTTAGACTTTTTTGTGCAGCATTAATATATATATATATATATATATATATATATATATATATATATATATATATATATATATATATATATATATATATATATATATATATATATATATATCATCATCATCATCATCATCATCATCATCATCATCATTATCATTATTATTATTATTATTATGCCTTTTTTGTCAGACAGATTCTCAGAGTCACTTCCTCCGACAGCACATTTCCAATCATGTGGTTTAACATTCGCAATCTCCTTTGATTCACCAGTCGTCTGCCCCCATTAAGCACTCTAATTGGCTCCAATATGTGACCAGATCAATCACGGACCCCATTTTACATGCACTAAAATCAGAACACACCTAATAACCTGTACGAATTATTAAGCAGGCGGCAAACGTATTTGATCGAAAATTTAAGTGAGACTTCAAGGGACATAAAGACGCAATACAGAGCAGATGAGTCCCCTGAAAAGAGATGCTAAAGCCATTTAACTTTTGTGGTGGACACATTGTCAAGATGAAAGCACTTACATGAAGAGATCCATTTGGATGGTCCTCATTATTCCCTCAGTCAAATGAATAAAACATCTAATGCAGAAATTAGTGGCAGAACTTTTGAAGTGATTTGTTCATGATCAAATCTTGCATGCAGCCTCCAGTTCTTAGCCTTTTTTGGCCCACGAATCCGAAAGAGAGGCCTGGACTTCTGCTTATCAAAGCTTGGCCTTTTATACTTGAATAAGTGCACTATATATCTTGGGTAAACATGTATTAGCAAACAGCATTTTGACTTCTGTTCAGTCACCTTTGACCTGTTTATTTCAGTATTTTAAGTCCAAGAGAAGATGCATATTTAGATTTAGCTTACAGCTATAAAAACTATGCTTAAAAAACTTTAATGAATAAACTCATCATTAAATATCATAAAATCTCAACTCTAAGACTCTGCTCTAGGCTGAGGAGGATGTGTAATTTTCAATGTTTTGCACTATTGAGTTCATGTATGAAAATATCTGATTTGATGTTGATGTTATCGGTTCTTAAGTGTTTCGCCATCAACATTTAGACAGGTTTCAAAACCAAAAAAAAAAAGAAGCAGCATGTTTCAGAGCTACACTGAAAAAAAAAAATGTGATTAAAAAAAAACAATTTTCATTGCTAGTATCTGTAAGAATCTGAAAGTAACAGAATTAAACATATAGTATGTATACACAAACCTTTATTTTGGATGCGATTAATCTCGATTAATCAATTTGACAGCTATATATATCAAGCATTATGTAAAACAAAAGAAAAAGTCATGAATGTTGGAACATCACAAGGATGAATAAATGATGACAGAATTTACATTTTTGGGTGTAATTTATTTTATTTTGATTTATTTTAGACCTTAAACACATTATTTGCTCATAAACATATGCAAACAATTTAAAAATTGATGCACGTTCAATTGAGATTAATTTGACCATTTTGAGTATTAGATAGGTGTGTTACAAGTTAAATCTATTATTATTGTTGTTTTTGTTTCCATATTGTCCCGTTGCAACACATGCATTTGATTATATCATGTTATATTGCAACAAATGCATTCGATTGTGATATGAATATCCATGATGTCAATAAATTATTGAAGGTTATATACCTATCATTATGGGTTCATTCCATAGGTTCATTCCATATTATAAGCTTGTTTCCTCATGGGGACCAAAAAAAATGTCCCCACAAGCTCAAAAATTACTGGTATTGCTATACTTGTCAGGACATTTGGTCCTCGTAATGTTGGGAATAGATATATAGCACAGATATAATAACACACAGCTGGACTGCTGAGAGAGTCTTCTTATGGACTTAAAAGTGAACACTTGAAGGCACTCGAAGATATCAGGATATCTGCTGAGGATTATGTGATAATAGTCAAATGCCTCTTGTTATACATGTTACCAACCTGCTATCTGGATTTTCAAAGATACCCATCTTATCTTATGTTTTTCATGTGCTCTTCAGAGAAAAAACAAAACAAAAAATGTATGTGGTGGGCACTTTCAAATTCAGAGATGAGTCAAAATCGACCAGAATCGGGTTTTCATAAACATTAATGCATTTGGCAGTGCTTTTATCCAAAGTGACTTACAGTGCATTCAAAGTATACACATTTAATTAGTTTGTGCATTCCTCAGGAATCAAACCCCATGACCTTGCCAATGCAGCACTGCACTAAAAATAACAAATAAAAATACTACTGTGTTTTTCGGACAGGTACCATTTACCACTACCTTGGGGTCACATGTAAATACTACTCTTTTATTGTCTGATGATACTTTACCCATAGTACCAGTGACAAGTAAACCTGCGAGATTGATGATCATTGGATAAATAGCTGAGTTGAGATATACAAGATGCAAAGTGTTTGTCACCCTACAGCTGCTACAGTCCTCCTGTGAGAAAAACCTCCTAGTTTGTGAGATGATAGATATTGATTTAGATGCTGGTACAGCAGCATGCTATGGTAAATCTGTCTAAATGAAATAAATTGAGGCAAATGAGCCAAAGCTCCAGACAATTTATCATTCTTTTTCCCTTATGCCAAGTCCTCCATCTCGCTTATTAAGGCTGCTGCTGCTGAAACAGGCGTCTAACATGAACAGCGCATGAGTTCAAATCATTTACAATCTGAGTTTGAAGTCATAGTTTTGAAGAGAAACCCTCCACAGCACAGGAAACATGAATGGTTATAATACTCATTATATACACTCAAAAGTTTGGACTTGCCACAGTTTGCTATCTCCAGTCATATTTTCATGGTGAATGTTCATAAAAGATAAATGATGATTAATGGGACATGATAATAATTTGTTAATACTGCAAAGCGTGTCCAGTAAAAATAAATAAATAAATGACCCAATGTATCTGGTTGCATATTTGATAAACTGACAAAAGAAAAGAAAAAAGAAAAAAGATGGGTGACAATCTTAAAAAAAGGCAACTGCACTCTTTTAGACTTCAGTACTCAGTAATGACCAGAAGAGGGAGCCAGTAAACAGAGACTCATTCCCACAATGATCAGAGGAATTGCACATTTCTCATATATCAGCAGCACCAATTTATCCGTTTATTTTTGAGCTTGATCATTCTTTATTTATTAGGCTATTATGTTGCTTGGAGTTTTATTTCTTAGTTTATGCATTCAGAGACGCTTTAGGAGCAGGACAAACTATTCTATTTTAGTTTGTATATATATATATATATATATATATATATATATATATATTAGCTTTAAAACGGATTATTTCAACAGCAGATCACCACAATCATCGATGGCAATGATATTCAGCGTCCGATTTTATAAATAAAAATACATTTAGCCTACTAACTGAATAAGTTAATCGTTGGTGTGGAGTTTACACTCTTAAAAATAAAGGTTCCAGTTAGAATGTTTGCAGCCGGATGACATTAGAAACTTTTCTGCTAATTCTTGAGGAAAAAAAATGAAGAGTTAAGAAAATAGTTATTGGATATACATTTTCAAAGCTTGAAAATGTCTGCATACTGTATTTCCATGCACAGTATGCACTAGCCCATGTACATGTTGTTGATAAAGTGTGTTCGCCGGTGTCGTGCCGTTCTGTACCGCTGGGTGGCAGTAAGATGATTCAGTAAATTGATTAATCAATGCTCACTTATTTGAAATCCAGCCAAAACATTTCCAACCTGATTTCCAGCTGACGTTAGCACAAAGCTGCTTCATTTGTATGTTTTACCATAATTTATAAAGCAAAATTGGAGCAGTTTTATGGATTAAGGCACTGAAAAAAAAAGTTTTTCTTTGTTGGTTTGTTTTGTTTTGTTGTGTTTTTTTTTAAAGGAAGTGGGTGCAATCAATTTATTTTAGCTACATTTAAATAAACAATTTTAGTTGACTAACTTTCAACATTTCTTTTTTCAATGCAGGAATATGATTAAACAGAATGTACTCAAATTTAGAGTCTAAAGTGCAATATTTGATTTGACATGCCTTGTTCAAAATAGTCTTGGATTTGTCCTCCAAACTAAAATGTCAGTATTGTCATATCAGTTTTATCATTTCAGATTTTAACTGAAAGGTTTACTTCTCTTGTTAGGACAGGGATATTTGGCAGGTCTGGGTTATATTCAGATTTATTGGCTGTTCCTTCTCTCTGTATAATGTAGGCTAAATATATACAAATTAAATAATAATTAAAAAAAACTAATTTATTTAATACATAGCTGTTATGTAATGCTTTGCTGTTATTTGTTTGTTTTTTTACTCTGGATAGCATTTTAAAGCATAAAAATGATGAAAATGATTTTTTCATCAATAATTTCTATGTTGTCTGTGAATGTATAAAAAATATATATTCAAGAAAATGTTTTGCAGTCAAGATTTTAAGCTTTGCTTTGGACAGTGAAGAAACATTCAGTGTGACAACTAACCCCGGTTTCCTCTATTGTAAATGTTATATATTGGAAGAATTAATTAAATATGACATCCACTTCCTTGAGTACTAATAATTTGAAATTGACTAATAAAGGACAACATAATGCGAAAAAGGCTTTTATCGTCTGTTGATGTCCTAAAGACTCACATAAAAAATAATGATAGTGATCTCATAATTTCTCTTTAAATTGTTTAATGTCCCTCTAACCAAAACCAAAATCCAGTACAGATATTGAAGCTTTAACCATTTTAGTAGATCAAGTATAGTCTAGTTAAGAAGTCTTAGCATGTGAATGTCAATGCAATTTTGTGAAATAAAGCTTCATACCTGTCGTTTGAAGCATGAAATTCTCTATGTTTGTTTATGATGCTCTGATAAATAGTTTATCATTGGTTTTTGAATGATGTGATAATTAGCCTCCTACTATAATGCTTCTGGCAGTGATGGCTGATGAAGCTGCTCCTCAAAGGACCTGCTAGGTGATCAAAAACACATTTGAGCGCAAAGTGTTCCTGTTTGTTAAACATTTCCTTGTTTGTGTGAACGTAACTTATTTGGTGAAAAGTCTGATAAGATAGCTTAAATGTTATATTTTTGAATATACAGCCCACTGATTTTGTTTTATGCTTGAAAACATTTGTTTTATTTCAATAAATACTTGAGGAAACACTCCTGTTCTGTCATGATTTCTTTGTACCAGTGCTTTTGCTTCTTATGTAACTTTATTGCTTTGAGTTTGATGAACTTAAGCTATTTAAGGCAATCGGTTTCCTCAAACCATTTAAGTAGCCAAGTGGTTAATTTTAAGTTGTAAAGACTTAGTCAGTTTGAATTCAGGTAACATTCTGAGTGGAATAAACTTAAAATGTTCAAGTTCAGTTTACTCTAATAATTGTCTAAGCCAACACTAAAAAAAAATAAGTTACTTTAACTTGATGTAAATGAGTTATAGTACTCCTATTTATTAGTTTTAAAACTTAAATGGTTTAAGGCAATCGGCTTCCTCAAATGGTTTGAGTTACCGTAACTTGTCAGGTTTTACAGTGCAGTTCTGAAATGTTAAAGGCTGAATATGATCTGGAAATCATCGATAAGGGTCAGTTTCTCATTGGCTTAAAAGTGAAAAACACTGACCATGTATCACACTCGAGGAAGGGGGGGGGTACCTTAGTTTTATTTTGAAACCCAAACTAAGCAAAAATATGCAATTTTGGTGCAGATTATGATATTTATATGGCCAAGAAGTAAGAGTAAGATACATGCTTATGATGTAAATCACTGAGATCTTCATAAGAATATAGAAGATACTTATATAAATCAGTCACTCTGTCACTCTCTCAGTATTATCTGATTGTCTCTATTGTATGATATTTAAATGCTTAGTTTTACAATCATTTATGATCAACATAATGCAATGCGATACAATGTTTGAGAGATGAAAATTGAAATGTTCCTCATAAGCCTGATGATCGTATTTGAGGAGTGAGAATGGGTTGAAAAGCATGCATGGATAATTAAGTAAACTTAAGCTGCTTCTGTCTAGTAAGTGTCCATCTTGAAATATTATTATTTTTATTACTTTACACTTCATAAAAATCAGATTTCACAGCAAAAAGACACATGAACCTCGAGGTGATGGTGGATGTTTTTACAATTATACTAAAAGGCATTTTACTTGAGAAAAAAAAAATAGATTCTGTACGACAGGATTTTCAGCAAAGTTTTGATCATTGAGAGGTCTTGCATATCAAATATAATACAGTGGTTTAAAAAATGTCTGAATGCCATTGATTTAGATAAAATATCACACCAAGTGTCATTTATTGTAGAAAAAACAAACAAACAAACACCTTTTTAAGCAAAACTTTGACAAAAAGATGTTTGTACAGTTTGAAAGTATAAAACAATTGTCATTTCTGTACTAGGACAATTATATGAACTTGAGGAGAAATTACATTCCCTCAAATTCACAAGAACACCAGCTGATTCAAAGTCAAAATGAAGAATAGAAGTTATGTCAGTAAAAAGAAAGGATCCTGCAGATCCTTGAGACATACAGTATATAAACTTGCTTTTATATTTTATTATTTAATGCAGTGGCATTCAGACATTAGAAGTGTTAACTTCCATGTATTTTATGATGTTTATATATTGGAAACATTTAAGAAAAATGTTACAGGGAATCTGTGAATCAAGTCATTATATATTGTTCTGTGCCGAAATTATGTGCTCCAAAATTGCTTGTAAATCTTTCATTATAATCTTGGATTCACTCTTTTTGTCAACTCGTTTTCTTTCAATTAGCACAGTTGTTTGTTTTTTTGTTGTTGTTTTTTGTTTGGAACTGGCTGATCATATGTCTCATTGATTTGAGCTTATGAACATTTTTAAATAAAAGAAAGAAAGAAAGAAAGAAAGAAAGAAAGAAAGAAAGAAAGAAAGAAAGAAAGAAAGAAAGATTATTTGTGGATAATTCTGGAAATGTTCATTATAAAACCGAGGTGCAGAAACTCAGATCAATGATTAATCAGTTATAAAAAGAAATACAAACCTGTGCTAATTGAAAGAAAACAAGCTCATAAAAAGACTGAATCCAAGATTAGGGTATAATAGCATAATAAGACATTCACAAGCACATTTTTAAAATTTATTTATTATTATTATTATTTTTTATTTATTTTTTTTGTAGGCAGGAACTTTTTGACCAGGAATGCCACAAGTAAGGCGGGGGAAATCCCCAAAAGTACAAAAATGATTCATTTGTTTTTGATTAGTTGTTGCGTGAGAAAAGTCAGTATTTAGTCCAATGTGATAACATTAACTGTATTTTCGGGAAAAAGAAAAGAGGAAAGAGAGAGAGAGAGAGAGAGAGAGAGATTTCGTTAAAAAGATTTCATTTCCCAACAACAACAGAATAACAGTTAGACATCCAAACATGTTCAAACTGGAAAACTTCCTTCCACCCTCTTACAAAAACAACATCAACACAACAATCATATAATACACTTTACACTGAATAGAAAAGATTTGCACAGCGGCAGGATCATGGATCATGATTGATATTTACACTACAAAAATGTACAATTTCCCTTTCGTTGTTGTAACTCAATGTTGTTCGTATGATTCGATATGAAACACCAGTTTTGAATCAAATAGAAACAGTTAATGCAGATGTTACAATATGACACAGTTTGCTGGTTACCTGACAACAACAAATTAAGCTTTTATTACTCATATAATCCCAGAATTAAATGTTATTGTACGACCTTACATATTTTACTGAGGTACATGAGGTAAAATGCAATATTAAATGGTTAAATCAACTGATATAAATAATAGTAACAAATGAAGTAAATCCTGACGTGTGTACAGGATGAAAACTCCCCGGTGTTTATGGAAGACACATTGTAATGAAATAAGGGACCATCAAGAAATGTAGTATTTACCAAAAACTGTAAATGTTTGCACTTTAGTTAAAAGGCAATAAGATAATACAAAATGTAACAGAAACAATAAAATCTGAAAATAAAAAAAAGTATCTATCATACAAAAAAAGACTGAAATATCATAAAAATACATTAAAAAGTAGCACCAGTAATTTAAACAATCGCAAAATGTTGCGTATTGACTCAATAAAATATAAACATAAATAAAAGAATTATATTTTGTGAACACTGACAGAGGACACATCACTGCCATGTATCTGCAACTATACTAATGTACTTGAAGTGGTTTGGCAGAGACTTTAAAAGATCAATGAAAAGCTCCATATTTTTTTTCTCATGTACATTTGGAAGAATCCAGTTTTTTTAAAACTAAATTTATTGTCAGTTCAGTGATTCTCCTGCCGACTTGAATATGTTTATGTTTTATGAAAAGCAACTTCACTTCTGATGCTAAATGAATTAGTTCCAACACTAAAAAAAAAAAAAAAAAAAAAGATTTAACAAAGATTACTGGAGTACATTTTCAAAGAAAACACACCGTAATAATTATTTTCATAAAATAACATCAAATGTAGTGGTAGCTCTTTATCCATTAAATTACTGGACATTTCCGTTACTCGACACAAAAAAACACAACGCAATGCAATGCAAAAATACGTAAAACACCTGCAAAAATAAATACTGAAAATTCCTTCAAAATAACACAGTGCATTATGCCCTATTTTTTACAGATTCTTTTGAGTTTACTATTTCTTTCTTCTTAAAAAAAATAAATAAATCACATTTAATTCAGTGTTGCTGTTTCTTTAGCAATTTCTAAATTACAACTATTTCAAAGTAAATCCTATACACTATTTTTTATTTTTTTTCTCAGAGTAATGTGTTTAAAATCAATATGATACAATAATACATTTTATTGTTACTGATGCTCACTTCAGTACAATTTCAATAAATACAATCCTTTATCTTTGGAGTTGCACTGCCAAAAATTTGTCTATATAACTCTAAATAAATCAATAAAATTTAAACAAACCTTACAACAACCGTTTACAGTTTATATACCCATTTTTTAATAAAAAAAAAACAAAAAGTTTGAATTTCTTCAGGGTGTTCCTGTGTGAATGGACTGTGGTAAGAGAGAAGCGAGTCTGCTTGACCTCGGGTCACCAACAGTGACAATTCCTGGCCCTGCTTTTTCAAGACAAACAAAAAATTTCGCCTGGCCCCCTAAAGTGGGAGGAGTCTGCTGCCATTTTAAGAGAGGAAGAGACACAGAGAGGGAAAGAGAGAGAGAGAGAGATAAGGAAGAAGGTACAGTGAGAGAGAAAAGGCAAATAAAAAAAAAAAGCAAAGAAACAGGATGGTTCCACTTCCTGCTTGTCCGCCATTCTTCAGAATCAACTTCCTTCTTCATCCTCCTTTTTCTTTCTCTTAGATGCAAAATTCTCCCTCTACTTGTATTTTTTTCCCCCGTTCTGTAAAACTCAGTTCTCAGAACTATTTTTTTTCTCTTCTCTTTTCTCCAGGTCTCTGAGCTTCATCATATCCTCCCTCCTTCCCTCCCTCCAAAATGGAATTGCATCCTTTGTCCGGAGACACAGGGGAACGGGGTGTTGACCAAGAGGCAGCCTTAAGCCAAATGTGACCCCCACGTCCACGTGAGGCCTGAAATCTGCCCCCATTGAGCAAAAGAGCCTGTTCTCAAAGTCCTGAATTGGAATGGGGGTTGGGAAGGTTACAAGCCAGCGATCAAGCACAAGACCTGCCCGTAGCTCGCTCCAACTCTGGCTGTCTTTAGACTTTCTGAGGAACAAAGAGGAAAACATGCACATTTTCTGCTTCATCAAAAGGAGTTCCAGCTAACATGTTTAAACAATACAGCATAGATCATGCACATCGTGTAGTTTGCTTATTCTTTATCTCTTCGCATATGTCGCATATGGTGGTACAAAAAGTATCTATAATGTAGGATTGTAAATATATACCGAATACATTTTGTGTATATGCCAATTGTACATTTTATAACAATTTCTTCACAGATGCTCATGTATTTTAAGGCAACGGTTTCTAATTTTATGCTATGAATGTATTTTGTCATCAACTGAAAATAAAGGGGTATAAAAAGAAGAGGAACAATGCATTATCTTCTCCTGATTCACTTTAAAAAAAAGTGCATAGCCTGTTAATTGTTAAAAGCATTACAACTTTTTACATTTAAATTTTGTCATTTAGCAGACACTTTTATCCAAAGCGACTTACAAATGAAGACAATGGAAACCAATTTCCTCACTCTTTGAAAATTGTGCATTTACAAATATGCATTGTGCACTGTAAAAATTATTTTCATTAAAAAAAACAATCGTAGGCTACATAATTATTGCAGTAGCTATATTTTACAAGAACATAGTATTTCAGTCTTTCTACTTCAAAATTTCACATTGAATTCAATTTATAACACTTTTTTGTTGTTTCCACACCAATAATATATTTCTAATAACATATAGTCTGTATGTGTTACTCCAAAAACTTTTTTGCACTTTTTGTATTATTTTTATTATTACTAATTGAAACATTTAAGCTGAACTGCAACTGCAGCGTCGCTTTTTCGCTTTTCAGGTTCGACTTATTATTATTATTTATTGCATGACTAATAAGGACATCTAAGCGTCTGTGTTTATTCGCTCGTTTCTTTTTCGATTGGTTGGAGGGCTAAAGATCGGAAGTAGTTTATTTATGCTAATGAAGGAGTTGGGGGTTGTAGATATTTACGTTCAACGGGAGCCGCCCTTCATTCACCCACATGGTTCAAGGCAGGTCGCGTTCGCGCCACTTTTGCAATTTTACTATGATTAAGAAAGTCGTTTTAGGAGAAGTTTCACTTCGCTTTGGACGCGCGCCGCGTGCGTTTCATTCGATCGCGGTCTACTTTTAAGTTTACGCACCAGTTTCGCAGATTTGTCCAGAGCAGTGGCAGTAAACGGCAAGTGAGTGAAGATGGTGGATTTCACTGGTGAGTGTCTTACTGTGCGTTATTGACTAGGAACCTGTTGTTAATTTTTTCTGGCTTCTAGTCTCACAAACTCAATCGCGATTTCCCGCTTAAACACATAGGAGATGATTTCCGCGCAGGATTTCGTAACTCCGCTATCGCAAGCGACAACGATGGTGATCCAAACAATGTAGTAAGTGGCGCATGGTAGTCCTCTCCACCTCCATAGTTGGGGAGAATGTGGGAGATTTGAAAAGCATGCTTGCTGCAATGCAACTACCAACTATTTTATTTCACCGCACGCCTGCGCAAGGCGCCTTAATTCGCCTCGTAAACACGCGTTCGCGTAGTCGGATGCGAATTAAGTTGTTTTTAGACTTGGAGAGTGATGTTTTCTCGTTCTGTTGAGCGTGTGAGTTAAAGTGCCTCCAGAACAAAGCAGTAGCACATGGGGGGACGCGTAGGCCGCGCACGCACAAGCTAGCTTAGCAACGGCGCGCTGGACAAAAACATCCCCCCGTTTTTGCTATCATTTTCAGCTTTAGGTTCTCGAGGATGCGTGTGGAACGTTGGTAAAATTATTAAAGTTGACTAGCCACACAATGAGCTCGGTGGTTTTTGCCAAGAGTTGTTTTTAATGGGGAATGGATGGAGCTAGCCCGCACTAGCCGTTGAAGTTCAACTGTTAACCGGCTAGTTTCGCTCAGGAAACGCTTCGTGTTGATGCCACGAGCGCCTTATTTGTTGACGTTCAGACATTTCGTTGCTTTTATATTTTCAAGTGCATGTTTAAGCCACACTCCTAGCCAGTTAGCTTAGCATTAGCGGCTAACGCTGCCCTCAACATCGGCCGAACGCGAAAGCAACAACGCGCCACTTTATTCCCCTGCCCCGTTTTCTTGTTTCTACCTGTTTGACACATTTAACTTATTAGTTGTTGTCTAATACAGTGGTTTTTGAGCGAAGTATGATCCGGTTCGTGAACTCAACGGCGCCATGTTAGTGCAGATTGTTTCGGGTTTGGGGGAGGGGTGAATGGGGAGCGCCTCACTGCGCATGCGCCACACAAGACCGACGGCGCGGTCCGCAGGCTGCGCAATTCATTCACTCGCTCAACTCTAGTTCTCATAACTTGGAAATTGATAGTGAAATGCACCTTCAAAACGGAGGGAGCGAAGTAGGTAATGATGGTTTGGTGGAGTTGGCTTTTTTTAAAAGAGCGATACACCGTCAAAGTTGGGTATGAGTAGTACCGCAGTGACATGTGCTTTGCCATGAGGCCCTCGCTTTTGTATTATAGAAAGTCAATCCCATTTGCACTTTCTCTTTTGCATTTGAATTATAATCATGAACTAACTCAAATATTTCTCCCCTTCCCCCTCTCAGAAACCTCAAGAAAGATGGGAGTATTTGCCCGCAAGTTCTTTGGAGGCATCCGTCCATTCTTGATGGCGTGGATGGATGTCAATGTATTGTCAAAGTGCTTACAGTGCAGGTAGTATTATGGAATATCTACTGCAGTGGAGGCACTTCTAGCAATACACTTGACCATTGCCTTTTCCCTCCTCCTAAAGCATCCTTCACCAAGACACCATCCCTAACAGCTTTGTGCTAAGGTGCATCTAGTGCAGATAGTGAAGTAGACTAGCACCTACTGCCCTAAGTGCTCCTTCTGGCACGAGGGACTGTGACTTTCACCCATATATATGTGAATTAGGTGTTTTTTCTTTTTTTTGGTGCAGTTCTCTGCTAGTTTTGCATAGTTGCATTACAAGAAAACTGGAGTTGTGCAAATCTATGCAAAACTGATGGTGGCCTGCTGCTTCTCCACGTTTCCCAGATTTTGATTTGAAATCTGAAAAGCGGTGGCTCAACTTTTTTTTTTTTTTTTTTTTTTTCCCCCTTTTCTTTTAAATAAACCTGCCAATGTTGCCATTGTGTTAGAGTTTCAGCAGTGCTAAAGTGCTTATAGTGCAGGTAGTATTTCTGTCATCTACTGCAGTGTGAGCACTTGAAGTACTTCTAGCTAAATGCATCTTGGACCTGAAGACTCCTGCGAACACTCCTCAGGTCTCCGTACCACTCTGTAACCTTGCTGGACCCCGGTCAGTTTTGCTGGTTTGCATTCAGCTTTTAAGACTGCGCTGTGCAAATCCATGCAAAACTGACAGTGGCAGCTCGCATCCGAGAGCCGCTTCTGGAGCCATTTGGTCCCTTTCTGCACAGGTTGGGATTGGTAGCAATGCTGTGTGTTTGGAAGGTATTGCACTTGTCCCGGCCTGTAGAGGATTGTGGAGATTGTACCCAACAAGTAGGGATTTTGTTTTTTGTTCTTGGAAGTTCCCTATTCTTGGCTTTCATTATTGCATTTGTGTATTTTCCCTTTTTTTATATAATTAATTGAAATTGAATCTGTAAAATTATTATTATTATTATTATTTTTTTTCATCAAGTGGTGTAATTTTTAAATGCAAAGTTTTTCAATAAAAGATTAAGAGGTGCATTGTCCTACTGTGTATCAATTCTATAATGTTCTTTAACTTTTGTCACTCTTACAGCATGACACATTTGGGCTGGTAACCACAAAGCTTTGTGTGATGGGTTAGTTGTGTAGCAGTGACTGTTCAAGAAATTAGGCTTTTTCTAAAAAGGTGGCTTTGTCCATTTTGTACCATATTTCTTGGCTTTAACTGTACCAATGTGAACAGATTAAAATTCAATGCTGTCTGTCAGCTGTTCATTTGCTCTGTTAAATCCAATTATAAAAATGCAGAGTGAGCCGAGTTATCTAGTATCCCTCTTAGTGAACATGCTTAATGCAGAGGGGTGGTCTTAAACTCTCCTTCTCTCTTTATATATATATATATATATATATATATATATATATATATATATATATATATATACATACATACACATACAAACAAGCATGGTACCTTTTGTGTATACTTCTTGTGGGATGAAAAAAACACTAAATTCAAAGTAACAATTATTCTATTGTGCATTTCCATCTAAAGTTCTTTCTAATGGAACATTACCATGGTGTCCAGATACTGTGGACTGGTATGTAGTGAGGTTTTGTGTAGCCTACTGTAAAGATGAGCAGCTTGTTCATTTTCAAGGGAACAAATTCTGTCATTGAGTTTAAAATGCATTTGTGGTTTATCCATATAGGGGAAGTGCAGCAGACCTGTGAGTGTTCAAAGCCTTTCAATCTGTCTGATCAGTTTATCTCATGAGTGTCGTCTGTATGCTTTATAATGCTCTCTGCGTTAGTATAGCTACTAATCAAAATGGAATAAACTGAGATCATTTACAATGGGTCCCGTTCTCGAACATGACGCTCTCTTCTGGTGAAATTCTTATGTTTGAAGTAATTTAGGAAGTATGAATGTGTCTGTCCAAATGTTGGGTTTTCCGGTTTTGTTATTACTATACTATGTCAAAATAAATCCATTTAGGCTCTTACACTCTCGTGTGGTGTATACCCGTAGTTTCATTATTTGTCCAGTAGATGGCTCTATTGCAACCTTTTTGAGAGACTCCATGTGCTCTCACTTCCCTGGAGAAAGTGTTTTTTTTTTTTTCTCTCTGTCTTAGTAATATTCTATTTCCAGTGTGTGGTTTGCATTACGCGTTTTGATTAAGCTTTTTTTTTTTTTTTAAATAACAGCCCTCAACATTCACTAGCTTTACCCATGTGAAACGTTTATTTTTACCTAAGACAATATAGACAGACTTTTGGGGCATGGTGCAGGGGATCAACTCAATTAAATCAGTATTTAACTTTTTTTTTTTTTTTTTGGACGCTACTAGCGCAGTAACAGTTATGATGTTTATGTAACAGTAACTATTACTCCGATCTAGCAGCTGTTGCTATGGTTACCGTATCACGCGACAGCGATTTCTGTTTGCGCGCGTGTATATCTAGCTCATGCTGACTAATCGTATGAATTATCGTAAAGGAATCCCTGACTTATCATTAAAAAAAAAAAAAAAAATTGAACTTTAAAATCTAGAGTTTTGTCTTAGCCTAATTAGGGTTCAAAACGCGCCCATAATTCGTAAAATGTTGCGACTGCGACACTATAGGCTATGCTCCTCAAAGCATACCAGTTGGGGTTAATACTAGTAGTATCAGGGGCTCTTCTCTTTGCCGTCTAACTACACTAACGATTCCGCCCATTCTCTCTTGACAGCTCCGTCTTTCACCAACACACTCACTGCGCTCTTTTTGAAGGTCCTGCGCGAAACCCTCCCCAGGCGCGTGAGTGTGAAATGCACAATCTCTTGAATATATATTTTTTCTTCACCTAAACTCGCTGCTGTTTTCAAGTTTTCTGAGACTTAGCCTATATAACACCGCCGCTTTTCTAGTTTTTTTTTTTTTTTTTTTTTTTTTTTTACTCGAAAGGATAAACGCTTCTGGAAATGGGGATGCGTGGAGTTTTGGTTTATGCATTTTTTGCGGTTTTTATCGATCCGTGTCGGGGGACTTTAATCAACTGCAATGAAGTGCGTAAAGTTTTTCAGTGGAAGGAAATCGGACCTGTAAAATCAGTACCCGAAACACCGAGAACAGGTAAGATCTGTTGATTTCGATATGACAGCGATGAGCTGTATCTCCAAGACATTCTGATTTTGTGCCACAGTTATTCATTTGCGTTCCTTTTCCCACAACAGCTGTTAAGACGGTCATTTAAAATGCAAAATTTCCCAACGATCTAACAGATGTCAGTTGTTTTTTATAGTAGCCTAAAGATTTAGAACGCAATTTGGAGTTTTAGACATTCATTTAGAATCTTAAATCATTCTATATGCGGAAGCGCGTAATGTAAATAAACAAACCTGTTGTCTCCTCTTTGACATGTTTCCACGCATCGAACATGTAAAAGATTTGAATAGTTTTATTAACTGCGCGAAATTCGCCCAACATATTTCATCGCTTGATGGGTTATATGAACTTCAAATGACGCTTTCAAGACGCTTTAGTCTAGCCGTAGGGCGCGTTTACCGGCTTTAGAAGTTTGAGGTAATAATCGTCGACTAAAAGACTGACGGGCATTAGGCTACTTTTCAAATAAACTCCGGTAATGAATGGTGTCTCATTCAGCAGTTGAAAGCTTAAAGTTTTTTTCGCTTCACTCGAAAGACTTCAGACCAAAGGTTCTCAGTTTACTTTCAAGAAAAACACATTTAGGCTACTAAAAGAATTAGGAAGTAGAACATCTGAAGTTGGCTGGAAGATTGTGCGTTGTTGGTGCTTTTTAAGTTTATAGGATTTTTACACGACTTATCCTGACAGGAAATTGAGATAAAGGGTCCCTTGGAACTTTTTATGTAGCCTAATCTTTTGCTGTTGGTGTTCACACGCGCTCCAACATCATCTAGCAAAAACAAATCGGTTTATAAAAAGATGAATTTGGGTTGAGACTGAACATAACTCACTCCTCAAACCCTGCAGTTCAAAGTGGTTTACTTGTTTTTCAGCCTCAAGCTGAGATTTAAAATCAGTTTGCTGTTTTCTCAAATCACTCCTCTAAGTATACTGTATATACAAGGTCAGAAACTAACTGGTGACTGCAAAATACAGCTGTAATTAGTCACGAGAAGATGCTCTGTTTGGTTTAAACAGCTGTCATGTATATCTCCGAGGACTGTTTGGTTTGTGACCTCTGAGCCTCTGAAATGGTCTTTGTCAGGTTGTTTGGATAATCATCCCATTTTTCTCTTGCTCTTGTGATCTGAAACTAGTTTTGTGGCCTCTCAAATAATGGTTATTGATGGTCTCTAGCTGCTTCTATGAGAAGGGAAAGGCAACCTCTAACCAGTTTGACAAACTTTTCTGCGTTAATGGATGCTAAGTGGCTTGAGGAGAACAGCTTGTACACGGTTTCCCACAGAGGTCGTCAAATGGAGCTCACTTCAAAGTGCTGCTTGGAAGAGGTTCGTTTTTGAGTTTTACAGGAATTTAGAGCTACAGTAGGGGTTGTGTGGTTTGCTGGGAAAGTCTTGTGCAACTAAAATAAATAAATAATTTAAAAGTAATGTAAGGTGTTTATAGGCATTGCTCATCCTGAACTCCAGAGATTTTGGTTGGGACTGGGAGCTGTTAAAATTTACAGCTTTGTGATTTAGTTTTATGAAACATTTTTTAAATACAGATCAGGTAGTTAACTTTAATTATAGCAATTGACTCGGAATCAAATCATACTGTATTCTGTACTGTATATTTAACAGCCTCTCCTAAAGTTGGTGTCTTGTCAAGGGCA
Source organism: Acrossocheilus fasciatus (assembly GCA_036784905.1). Lineage (NCBI taxonomy): Eukaryota > Metazoa > Chordata > Actinopteri > Cypriniformes > Cyprinidae > Acrossocheilus > Acrossocheilus fasciatus. Next base: position 3,503,252 of record CM071938.1, on the reverse strand, counting down.
ACAAGGTCAAGTGTCATTTTCTTAAAAAGAGGTCAATTACTCACATTTTCTGCTGTCCTCTTTTGTTTGGTTTTTGCTAATGATCTTTTTGGAAAATAGCAAGCAATTAACGTGGATTTAGGTTAGCTTTCTTCGAGTTTAGTCTATATAATTTTGCCCAAATTTGTTAGGCTTATGTTGAGCTTTCATATACATCTGCAAAAACAGGTGCATGGTTTCATGCTTTCTCGTTTAAGCTTATGATAAATGTGCAGAGACCGTAATGTAAATGATTACAGACCAAGTTTGACCTTGTTGAAGATATTAATTAATATGTTTTTAATACTCTATCAACACATCTTGAGATAGACTTGCATTCTCCTGCTTCTTTTGTTTTGCTGTCATTCCCATCGCACCTCTTTTTCTTTCAAGTTTTATTGTATAAAGCAATATGTTCAAAGCTTTCCTGACTCTTTTGGCATTATTAAAATGTGGAGCAAAAAAGACATTGTGACGGAAGGTAAAACATCTTGAAGGACAGACTTTTATTGCCGTTTTCTCAATGCTGCTGTGATTTTCTTCTCTCTGCTTCCAATCTTGGATGTTAGGAGCAAAGCAAACTGTTTGATGTCCAGCGATTTTGAGGCCAATTATATCCCACGCCACATGACCCGTGTGAGAGCTTAGGTCCTAAAACATCAAATAATAAACTGACCACCATAGTTGGTGGGTGGGTAAATAAAATACTTAAAAATAGTCATGTTGACATTTAAACGGTTCCTCAAAGGTGTTTATTTCTGTAAGTTTGCATTAATCTAGCATTGGCATGCGTGCCAGACATTTTTCTTGTCAGAGAAGCTTGTAAAATGCACTGTCCTTTTCCAAATCTGACTTTTCATTGCTTCACTCAGACCCCTGAAACAGCATGTCGCTGCTAGCAAAATAAAAACCCAAGCCTCACATTGCATTTGTTTTGATTTGATTGATCTTGGGGTTTTGTGGTAATTCCTTCATAATGCCTTCAAGTAAGAAAGTGCTGGGGGTGTATGAGGCTTCAAAGAAGCATGAACTTTGCAGTATTTTCTCTCTTATTTGAGCATTGGGATGTCGTGGGAGATGTAGGTTCATTGGAAAAAGTCCAAAAAAGTAGCTGTACATACATACAATTCACTGCAGTTTCAAGCTGAAATGAACACTAGAGGCAGTAAAACACCGATAGCTTTTCTTTTTACACAAATTATGACTATTAATCAATCTGTCAATGTGAAGACACGTTCTCATGCAGTTTCTTGCAGAATACTATGTTATGAATGCAAAACACATATTTGTAAACTAATGCATTTTGACATTTGAATCACATAACCAGCTCCATATGTGTGGCTTTTCTGATGTAGTAAACTTGCTCGGTAGTGCACCTGGTGCAGCAAAACTGCTCAGGTCCGAGTCCTGTGAAACACGAGTCACAATGAAAGAGTTTAAAGACTTGTTGAAGCCAGCTGAAGCATGGCTGCTTCAGCAAATGCGTTTTTATTTTGCATTTGGCTTAACACTATTGGTTAGGTTTACTGTCGGTCGTACATTATTAGCCACTCGCTGTACATTTCATTTATGCACTGCCAGAATACGTACATCAACCAATGTAAAAAAAAAAAAATACTCATGGGCATTTTACTTTGACAATGTTACAAAACATAGAAGCAGTAATGTGTCAAGTAGGTCCTCTATCTATGGGATGATCTACAAGGAGTCCCTTCTTCAGCCGTCTTTAACAATTCCCAAGTCTCACAGCCTGTTGAATCATGTGAAACGGGCAAAAGGGAGGGTGGAAAGTTCACAGTTGGGTGCATTTATTCTCTCAGGTGATTACACTGAAACGTCTAATGGGTTGTGAGTGAGAAATAAACACTTCCTGGGGCGCTTTCATTTCTTTCTAGTGAGACAGAGATGAATTCCTTTCCTCAAGCCATCTCCTTTGCATCTTGCTCAGGAACTCAAAACATTGCGTCGCGGTGTGGTGATAGTGTCTTTAGCAACACTTGGCTCGTCCCGGCACGTCCCGTGCTGTTCTCCTAGAGCTATAGCCCCCCTAGGTGCTGTCATTTGCACTGACCTTTTTGGGGGGAAGAAAAAAAAAAGTTTGTAGTGATGGAAAGTTTTTGTCGGATCTCAGTGGGATAAGAATTTTGATGTCTAGAGATATCAGCCCTTTTATCTCCCCCACCCTACCAGCCTGCTGCGGCTTGCACAAACGTGGAGTTTCATGACCAGCCGGTGGTGGTATGAGTCTGATAATGGTCTTTAACATAAGTGGATTTGTACATGTAAAGATATTGTGGGGAAAAAAACATTTTATTATTTATAAAATGTTCATTTTATTATATATATATATTTATTTTATTTTTTTTTAAATGAGCTGTTTTCCCCTGCAAAACCTCTGCCACAATACTGCTTTTACCGATTGCCAGGAAAGTTGTTATGCAGTTGCTAGGCTGTTCTGGGTGGTTGCTAGGATGGTTGCTATGTTGTGTCTGGGTGGCATAATATACATAATAAAATGATAATAGACTAATTAATGCATTTTTAATTTAATTTAATATAATTTTTAGATTAAGATTTAATAATAATAATAATAATAATAATAATAAAGTATCTTTGTTTTTGTATTTTATATAATTATTTAGAAACTTTAACTTTGAACTTTTTCCTAGATGCAGGAGTCCAGTGAGAACATTTTGTTTTAATATATCATTTAGTACATTTAAATTAATTAATGTTTTATTTTATTGTTTAGGTAAACTGCTACTACTCATTATTATTATTATTATTATTATTATTATTATTATTATTATTATTATTATTATTATTATTCAGATATATTTTTATATTGTAGTATTTTATATAATTATTTAGAAAATAATTATTAAAAAATAAGTTTGGTGAGAACATGATTAATGAATAATAATAAGTTAAAATATTATGTATCTTTTTTATGTAATCGTTTAGGTGAAGAAAACTGTCACTTTTGACAGAAAATGTACTTTTTCCTAGATGCAGAAGTATATCCACCTTTATTAACAATTCCAACCTTCATCCCAACAGGTTCAGACCTCCAGGTTTGTTTGTCAAAGAATGTAACGTGCTGCACCAAGAAGATGGAGGAGCGTTACCAGGTGGCGGCGCGGCGGGACATCCAGAACCTGCTCCAGATGACCAGCTCTAGTCTGAAGTTCCTCATCTCACGCAACGTGGCTGCTTTTCAAGGTTAGTTCTTTGGTTTTGGAGGCTAGCACTGGTTTATTGTCTGCAATGCTTAGCAGATGATTCCTCAGTTCTCTTACCACAAAATGTGTTTCTACTCTGTTTTAAAGCTCATCAGAAGTTTGAAAAATCAACAGTTTATCTAAAACCTATAGCAGTTTGTGGTGCTCTTGTTTGGTATGATGTCAGTTTGTTTCCAGACATGGTACAGTAAAGCATTGTGAGTGTATACTTTTCCCTGAGACCCACAATATGTGATTTGTTCTCTGGTGGCTTTCCAAGGGCTGTCTTTTCAGTACATTTCAGGTCGACCAGTGTTCATTTAAGGTTTGTGAATTAATGGCTTCCTTGACGAGCTGTACACCAAGATGCTTGCTTAATGAAACCCTTCACAGCTTCATAATATGAGGTCATAGGAGCCTACGCACCTTTGAGGAGGAGGGTATCCTTCATCTGAACCAAATGACAAACCTGGATAACCTGTAATCTCCCATAAGTGCTGATGCAAGAAGATGCACCGCTCCTGACAAAAACCTCTCTGTCGCCTACCACGGATTCTCAGCAGAGGCTCGGTTTCAGGTTTCACAAAGGTGGCTAGTCAGTGTGTAGCAGCTCACGATGGGCCAGTTCACTGTGAGTGTGCTGAGATCTTGGATTGCTGCAAATGTGCCAGAAGAGTGAAGATTAAGAGTCTCCATTACATTAAAAGTAAAGTGTCACTTTTTATGCTGACTTTGAAAGTGAGTGAGGTGATGCTTCTTTGTGTCTTTTTGTGCACGTTGTCTGCCGATACTGTCAGTCATTATTTTTGAAAAAGAAAATAGTCAATATTATAAATCTGTACTGACCTTCAAAAAGCAAATGCATTAAAAATGGCAACATTGGAGCAGAGAAAAAGCTTATGACTGTATTTCGATTGATCTTGAGTAGAAGTCTGAAAATATCAAAAGGGATTCGATTATAACACAGTTTTTTTCGTCCCTTTGTAGGACAGCCTTTTCTAAATTAAACTGTAGAATTTCTATATAACATTTTTATAAATGATGAAAAATACATTTTTAACTTGCAAAATGTATGTGTGTGTAATATATATATTATACATACACACACACACACACACACACACACACACACACACACACACACACACACACACACACACACACACACACACTCTCTAAAAAGTGCTGGGTTAAATATGGACAAACCCAGCGATTGGATATACTTACACACACTATATAATATGTAGTAATATACTACAACTACCACATGTATGTGCCATTTAAATCAGAAATAAAAAGATTATTGTCTACTGCCAATATTAGCCCTGTGTGACCAAAGCTGAAGATTGAATAATATGCCGATATCAGTATGTGCATCCCTTGCTCTCATAGAATGTGTACAGCTGGTGGTTTCATCTCTTGTTTTCATATCTGCTGTAAGATAAGTGTTCAGTTTCAGTAAACAGCACGGCTTCACAATGGTAAAAATGATCCTGTTGTTTTTCCTCTCCTTTGCATTGCACTTGCATTTCTGAGTTGTGACTGACAGTTCTATGCAGGTGCAGACAAGCTTCTGTTTACTGCCTACCTTGGTAGACAACATTAGTGTGAGTTTCCCCACAATCGAGACTGTATCATTAAACCAAACCTCTCGCGTTATTTCTTTTGTGGTTTAAGGGCCCTTTTTATCTCAATTTGAGACCTGTTATATCACATCATTTGGAAAAATGATATTCAGGTGGCAGTTACCATAGTACTTAAAAACATTTTGCACATTTTGTTGGGCGTAGACTCAGGGAGAGCTCTGATGGTGTCTAATCACAAGACTCATTTTATGAGATTAGCCCATATTACAGGGCCCAGTCTCAGCCTCCTGCTGTCTAACTAGCTATTACCTTTTGCCTACGATACTCAACGCTCTACTGAACAGATAAGAAATCAAGCAGTGAAACACAGCTGTACACATACTGTGAGAAACGGATGCACAATATATTATTAACCATATTGATACTGACAAATATTACATTTTAAGTATTGGTTTGATGGGGATAATAATGCAAGTAGGCAAATTTTTAAAATAGACAAATATGAACATTACAATTTCTATGTATATATATTATTTATATATATATTTTTTTTTCAGTAAGAGTATTGTATTTTGTATTTTATTGTATCAGTAATGTAGTATGCATGTATGTATGTGTATATGTATGCTACCACTTATATGAGGTTAGATGGAACCCAAATTATAATGTGGTTTGTTTTTGAGAAATGTGAATAGTTTTGTCTTTTATTCAAATCTGCACCTTTTCCTTATTAAACTTCAGTTTCAGTTGGAGATGTGCTCAGTGTAGATGTTGGGAAGATTAGATTGCTAGAAATTGCTTTTCAGCCACTGCATACCACAAGGTGATGGTCTGCTTGCCTACAAGACTTGTTTGTGTTTTAGACTGTTCTACTTCCCCATTGTAAATCATGCAGTCATGTGTGTATAGTGAGGACCGTATGTTTGCACTATTGTTACTGTAGCTGTATAAAATTTCCTAAAGGTGCACTGTTGGTCCCTGCTTGTGTGCTAGATATTAATAATATATTTCCACAAGATAAGCACACATCTTCATATATATATATATATATATATATTTATTTATTTATTTATTTATTTGCATGTTGACATGAAATGCAGTGTTTTTATTTTTTTATTTATTTTTTTTTTTTTTAAATATTTGCATGGCTATATGAAATGTGCTTATTATATAAAAATGTAAATATGTAATACTTAGAAATTATATACAGTATATAATATATAAAATCTAAATTTATTCTAAATATACACATTTTTTCAGTGTTTAGATATTTAGATTCAATTCATTTTAATTTTGTAATCTAAAGAATTTATGTAATTTTATACATTTTTTATAAATATATAAAAACGTTATAACTCTGAAGTTCAATTTCACGTATATATTAAAATATAATTTTTTAGTTTTATATATTTATAAAAATTTGCTTAAGTTTCATAAAGTCACCATGCAAATGCTTTGACACTAAGGCTTATTTTCTGTATGCTAAACATTTCTTTTTTTTTTTTTTTAATTATATTGATGGTGATTTCTTGTACTTTGTTGTTTGTTGCCTTTTGAATCTCTGGTTGCAGATCTTTGGTCGGTGGTTTATTCCTAGCCTGTAGGATTAATAGTTGTGGTTGCCATGGCATGATGGCAAACCTCTCTCAGAGCGAAAGAAAGAGAGTTGACCGGCGTCTCTCTCAGTGGGCAGCAGCATATTTGCACATTTGACGCAAAGACCCTTTACGGCCCCAGGTTAAAGACAAACACGCCCCTGTGGAGCTGGAGTCGCGGCCTCTCAGTCGACTGAAGGTTGCTTGTTGAAAAGGCCTTCGGCCAAACTTATTCCGCCTTTTATTTTCTCCTTATTTATTTTTTTTTGCTTCCCCCAACATTGCCAAATGACATCAAAGTGAGCTCTGCTTCAGTGGAGAGCTGATATCGTGAAATGCCCAAGCAGGTGATGCTGAAAACGGCAATCTGTTCAGAGACGGAGGCTGGGATAAGAGGGCACGATGTTTTCTTAAGAGCGCCTCACTAGTGAGAGCAAAATTGCACTGTTGAGTGAGCAAAATACCTGGAAGTCACTTGTTGAAAGTATTTGAGTAGGCATACTTCTTAAAGTTGAGGAGGAACATGAGCAGAATTTGTGCAGAGGCCTCTGGCTTATTCAGTCCGATTCACAGTGAATCACTTTGAAAGTGGGTGAATCATTATTTTGGGAGTTATGAACATTTTCTGCCAGAGTTACTGCAAAAATCTTGATGTTTTGTGCTTTTCTAGTCTAGAATCCTGCTGAATTGTGAAATAGTCCTTTTCCCTTACTGCAGTGGAATGATGTTACAAATGAGAGCTTTTTATTACAGAATTTTCCCTCCTAGAAAGCAAAAAATTGCATGGCAACTTCTTAAGAAATAGTTCACCCAAAGTAATGACCCATTCCATCACTTGCTCACCAATGCAGTGAATGGGTGCCGTCAGAATGAGAGTCTAAACAGCTGATAAAATACGAGTCCATAAAAATGCTTTGTCCTGTGAAAAAGTCATCTCGTCTGAATCAGGAGAGAAATATATACAGATCAAGCACCATTTACAAGCCAAAACAGCTCTAAACAAATATGTGTATGAATTTTGATGTGAGAGGACAACAGATGATGGACTTTTTATCTGGAAGAAGCACTTTATGGATTATGGACCACTGTGGCAGTTTAAAGTTAAAACAACTTAGTGATGGATTTGTTTCTTACAAACACACATCTTTTCTCTTCACAAGACGTTAACTGATGGACTGGAGTGGTGTGGATTATTTGTCGATTATTGTGATGTTTTTATCAGCAGTTTGGACTCTCATTCTGACGGCACCCATTCACTGCAGAGGAATTTCTCCAATGATTATGAAGTTCTGCCAGTCATGGACTGAAGACAAATTGTCATGCACCAATCCAAAGCTTAATAACTCCCTCTACGTATTTCACATTGATAGCCAAAGCTATCAGATGCAGAAGTCTGTGTACTGTAATGATGATGGCAGGTGCACTGAAAGACAAGACAGGTCAATTGCAAGTCCACTGACCCCAGACCTGCAGTCCTAATTTAATCACCAATAGCTCATACAGACAATGTTCACGTCACACCGGGGAGAGCGAGATGAAATGAAGGACTAATGTGCCCATTTATTACACACAAGCCCTTCAATTATGCATTTCTATTTAATACAGATGGAGACAAGGCCGTGATTCATCAGCTTCACCATGACAGTGAAGAAAACAAAAACTTTAACAGGCACAAAACAACAAAACAGACTCACTGCGTAAAGATAGTCTATTGTGCAAAAACGGGAGACTTAAAGAAACATCTACACCAATAAAAATTAAGAACACAATTTTATTGTTCATATATTGCTTTTTTGGCTCAAGACTAAATAGAGCTTGCAGTTGTTTAATTAGTGGTGCAAGGCATTTTTTCTTCCATACTTGGCAGTCATTCATTAATTTTTTTATTTTATTATTAAACCCCATGCATGGATGGTATCTCAAAATCCTTCATAATTTATACGTCCACATGATTATAATTTCCAAAATCATAGTTATTAATTTTTATATATTAATTCGTGTTTAAAAAATGGTAATGAAGAAAAAAAAAAAAAAATCAATTGTAACATTTAAAAACTTGTTTTTAATTTTTAATTTAATTTTTTTTTTTTTTTTTTTTTTTAATTAAATTTCTTGAGAAATCACCAAGAACAGAATTATGGCAGTGGTTTGAGCAAGCAATTTTATAATTAATGCATCTATTTATTTAGGTTGTTTGTTTACATATTTTTAAATATACTTATTTACCTAGTTGTCTTACTTTCTTTACAAACTGTTTAGGTATGATTAATTCAGATCTATGTCATTTTAATTTAAATTCAGGTTTTGAGTAGATTTTAAACACAACTGCTTGAAAAGAACTTGAGATTAAACCAAAAGGTAGAAAAGTCTTTCCTTCTAAATTGTGCATCTGTGGGTCTTGAACAACAGGATTAAAGATGCAAAGCCTGTCAATTTATTCAACTGTCACTGGCCACTTTGAGCCCATAAAACACGTTATATGCATGACTTGTATTTCCGAATGTCTCCCGGTTAACTTGCATTGCGGTCCCTTAATTCCTCTTTGTGATTCAGGAAGTCGTCTTGGCAGGATCGAACGTCCCTCCGTGCTTTCCATGCTTATGTGGCCATAAGCATTTTCAGTGTGGAAAGCGGGACTTTTTGACTGATTGTTCTCAATAGCAGGAAGATACAATGCCATGTGGGTGGTAGCGTACGCTGTGATGGGCTGAATTTAGACCGTTTATGTCACAGATTGAAATTCCCTGGAGACAGTGGAGGATGTGGTCGGAATCTCTTTATCCAGCGTTTAGAGTGACAAGTGATTTGACGTGTTTGATTGGAAGACCTTACTGTTACTATATTGCTATACTCCCAGTCTCTTATGCTTACATAGTCTGCATTTATTTGATCAAAAAGGTTTACAGTAAAACAGTAAAATTGTGAAATATTGTTACAATTCAAAATATCTATTTTCTATTTGAATATAACTCGATGCATAATTTATCACTATAATGCAAAGCTGAATTTTCAGCAGCCGCTTTGAGTCACATGATCCTTCAGAAATCTGAAGTCTAAAAATTATCAATGTTGAAGGGGAAATAAAAATGCGGTTACACTTTATTTCGATAGTCCACTTTAGACATTCTACTAACTATAAGTAACTTTGTAACTATATGTCAACTACATGTCAACTAATTCTCATTAATTTGTAACTACATGTCTACTAACTCTCAGTAGGGTAGGTTTAGGATTAGTAGAATAAGTTGACAAGTTTCTGATAGTCAGTATGTTGTGTGTTGTGGACCCATAAAAATAAAATGTTAGAAGATATTAAACAGACAGTCTAGTAATACTCTAATGACTGCTAGTTGACATGTAGTTGCAAAGTTACTTACTGTTAGTAGAATGTCTAAAGTGGACTATCGAAATAAAGTGTTACCAAAAATGCTAGTGTAAATAATGATTTTAAATATGGCTTTTTAAAATGATCTTGTAGTTAATAAATGCATTCAAGTCTTCAAAAACAAAACCTATAATTTGAGGTGTCAGATGTCGCACAAACAAAGCCATTTTTAGATTCTCATTAGCCGTGATTTTATATGCTTTTCCCATGCATATGTTCTCGATTTCCCAACAGGACTCCAGTGGCATCGTTGCATTTAGAGCACAGTCCACTGCATTCCTCTCACACGAACCTGCCTGTGATTTACTGTAGACTTCAGGCAAATGACCTAGACCAACCTCTCCGTCCCCAGCCGCTCACTAATCAGAACCTGTCGCTGGAGCGGGTAACAAAGGCAGCATAATGAAAACAGAATGGCTCTGTTTGAGAAGGCTTCCTGGTAAAGGACTCTGGTTGGAGGGCAAAGACATGCTTTTGTCCCATTTCCGCTGCTGTGTGGTCTTTGGTGCATTTTTGTCTTCTTTAACTCATGAATCAGAGGTTGAGCTGCACCAGGCAGAGTGGCCCTCATGCCCTGCTGAAGTGCCATTCACCATCCATCCAGCTTACCTCGTCTGGGGTGCTTTGCACAGAGTTAGCCGGGGTTTGGGTGGTTGCGACATTGAAGCCTGACATTGGCTCATTCTGTGCCCCCTTAAGGGTTTTAAACTGCAAATATTTGGCAAGTAAATAAACACTGGAGATGAGCAGATGCATGCGTACGGGCATCTTATTGTTTGTCGGCAGACTCTGAATTTGATTCACTCCAATCTGTTAACTGGGAAATCTGTTCAAGAGCTCTTTTCATGAGATTGAAATCCTCAAGTTGTCATTAATATTCTGGATAGGAAGAGCATCCAGTCTGCTCTGTTTTTTGGTCTGGTATTCTTTTCATCATGCAGTTCAGTTGAAATCAAAGGTTTTTTTCAGTATTAATGCAATTATTTTAAAGCAGAGAATAGCTAGAGCATCTAATAAATAGTATTTTGCGAAGGTCTGAATGCTTTAAGGAAATGCTTTAGGGGGTATAGTTATAAACACAGTGTATGGTGACTTACATGGAAATGGAAAGTGAACACACTGTAACTCAGGAAGTGATCCATCATGTAGTTATCACTGCAGATTATGTCAAAGATAAGCCATATTATGATTACATTGTTATTTTCTCATTTACTCTATTTATATACACTACCGTTCAAAAGTTTGCAGCTGTTTCTGAGTCTCTTCTACTCACCAAGGCTGCATTTATTTGATTAAAAATACAGTAAAAACAGTAAATGAAATATTATTACTATTCAAAATAACTGTTTTCTATGTGAATATATGGTAAAATATAATTTATTCCTGTTATGCAAAGCTGAGTTTTCAGTCTTCGGTGTCTCATGATCCTGTTCAAGAAACATTTTGATTGAAAACACTGAAAACTGAAAGCAGCTGCTTAATATTTTTGTGGAAATGGTGATACATTTTTTTCAGGATTCTTTGAATAGGGAGTTCAAAAGAACAGCATGTCTGTATGAATTTTATTTTAAATTTATTTATTAACTGTCACTTTTGATCAATTTAATGCATCCTTTCTGAATAAAAGTATTAATTTCTGTTGTGTATGTGCATGATTTTTTTTATATTAAATTAATTACTTTTATTAAAAGTATATTTTTTTACTATAAAATGTGTTGCTATAGTTTATGTACAATTTTATACACATACATTTTTTTTTAATTGTAAGTTCAGTAAAATCTTATGCATATAGATAAAACTACATTTCTTGTTAATTATTTGGACTGTCATGTTGTTTTGATAGAATCAGGTTATTGATTGTTGTAGGATTAAAAGCACATTAGCATGTTCATGGCAAATCCCAGAACAAGATATCATTAATTATATGTAAAACATTTTTTTCCAAAGAATAGTTGACTGTTTAAAACTAAACGTACTTCAGCTTCCCTTCAAGCGAGCATAAGCAGCTTCTATGTGCAAAGCAAATCAGCATGTCTGAGGATATTAGCTAAGGATATTAATAGTACACTTCAAGGAAATAAATGCTTTTGTTTATTAAATTCATTTTGGCAGGTTTCCAATAATTCCTTATCAGCGCTGATCCATCAACAAAGCAGTAAATCAGCTGGCCACTAGGAAGCAGCACCGTTTTCACACAGTAATGTCAGTGTGTCAGGAATTGTGTTCATAGGGCCCCTAATAACACTCTTGTGTTTGTGTGTTTGACTCGCACCCTTTTCAGAGCCCCCTCTAATAGCCTTGTTTAAGTGTGGCTCACTCATTACTGCCACTGTTTGACCACAAACCAGACCTCTAGTGTGAGACCCAGACGAGAAAGCACATGGCTTTTGACACACATTGACCTTTTGGGGGAAAAATGTTAGAGAAACACAACAATTGGCAACCGGACAGTTTTTAGTTTTATTTTGGCCAATCTCTATTCCAAAATGGCACGCAAACTACATTGCAATCATTTATGAAAAAATTTGTTGAAATATTACGAAGTCCACAAATGGGTGTTAACAGAGATGCTGAAGACAAACGCAATGAGGAAAAAATACTGGTAGAGCAAGCTCACAGTTCGCGATCCACAAAATATTGGAAGAAAATCCTAAATATTGGATTAGGGTTTATATGAATGTATCTCCTGAGTGAAGCTGACTTTAGAGAACTTTTGATGGTATTTTCTTTTCATATAGCCTCTGTATAATGTATGAAAGCAGTGTTTATTAGCAGCACTGCTTTTTTACATCTGTAACCAAGGAATCGCTGTATCGCTGCTGTTCCATAAGCGCCACCTGCTGTCTGAGAGTGAATTTGCATTCTCATGCAGCCTGCCTGCTGTTTTTGTTTTATGCAGGTATGTTTTATGCAGCAGAAATTCACAAAGCTGAATTCATAGCATTCGGTTTTTGCTTTAAATCTTGAAATTATACAATCTAAATGAAATAATAATAAAAAAAACTGCTCATGCTACACGTATGTAGCATCTATGTTTAGATCATGATTAAAATGCAGTGGCTATTCAAATTTTAAATGGCTACAGGTATTTTGTTTAATGCCCGTTTGTCTGTTACAGTGCGAATACACGACAAATAAATTTGCTTAAAGAAAAAAAAAAATCGGCAACTGTATCATTCAGTATTGGCCAATTTGCTTTTGAAATATATGGAATCTGCCATGAAAAATCCTGGTTGGTGCATCACTAGCTTGTAGGACATTGCTATGTGATTTCCTGTGTGATCTGGGTTATTAAGGTGTTTCTAGTTGGTTGATGTGGTGGTCTTGGTTAGATAGACATGCTGTAAGAGATACTGTCATGCTGAGATGTATGTGTGTTTTCCTGTCTGGGTGTTGCAGTGTGTTGAAATGCAAGCTTTTCCATAGATTTAGAGGCTGTAGACACAGATGGGGTGAAAGAGTCCAGACTGTTTTCAGCAGCCGCGCAGTAAATGACAGGTTTCAGCAAAGACTGCATTCTTTTCCATTGAGAGAAAGGGGGAGAGAGGGAGAAACTGACACAGACACTGAGAGAGAAGTCATTCATTGACATGTTCAGTTCAGTAACTTTATTGTCCACGTTGTGGAAATTTGTCTCTAAATTATGTCTTATTTTATTTTCCTCTTACAGACTGCCCACTCAGAAATGTCCCATTACAAAAATAAAAGGGTTGCAAAGTAGTGTTGTCACTCACGATAATGACATTTCTAAATTCGATATTGATAAAAAAATATTGATATTCAATACCATTTCAATGCTGATTTTTACTGAAAGATAAATATTGAAATTGAAATACATCATGATAATATATATTTCTACATTATTTAAAACTTACTGATTTGTTAAAAATAACTCTACACTTCAGAAAAACGTATGCATTTGCATTAATGCTGTCAAACAGTTAATCGCATCCAAAATAAAAGTTTTTGTTTATATATGTGTGTACTGTGTATATTTATGTATAAATACACACACACATGCATGTATATAATGTAATAAAAATGTCATGTTTATATATTAAATATGATTTAAATTATATGGATATAAATATATACATGTAATTGTGTGTGTATGTCTATATATATATATATATATATATATATATATATATATATATATATATATATATACACATACACATACACATATATACACACACACACACATTATGTAAACGAAAACTTTTAATTTGGATGCAATTAATCGTGATGCACTAATTTGCATATGTTTACTTCAAATTTCTGTAGAGATTAGTGCTGTCAAACAATTAATTGTGATTTAATCGCTTTCAAAATAAAGGTTTTTGTTTACATTTTATGTTATATAAATATATTTAATATACACATAACATTTTTCTTAAATATATACATGCATGTGTTTGTAAAAATCTGTAAAATTTACGGTAAAAAAACGGCAGCTGTGGTTGCCGGAATTCTACCGTAAAAAATATGGTAGCAACATTTTAGGTTTTAGAGTTTTAACTTAAATTTACAGTTAAATACCATAATTTCATTAACTGATATAATGTTAATATACCAACCTATTGAAGAATTGAAATCTGTTTTGCACCTTTGTATTACACTGATAACCACCAAATGCAGGTGGTGATGAGAAAGTCACATGATGAACCAAAGCCCATCACAAGCAGCTTTTAAATAATAACATATATAGAAGGTGCACAGTGTCATTCACACAAACACTAAACACCATCATGATGAGACTCATTAAAGTGAAATATGCAATAAATATTAATTTAACAACATTAGATGTAATATACAACCCTAATAAACATAACTGATAAGAAAAAATTAAGAAGAAACATGGTTATTTCAAAGAAAAAACATCCAATTTGAAATGCAACGCAGAGAATTCTGGGAACATCAATTTATGTTTTTCCCTGTAAATTTTACATTCTTTTTCACTTCCAAAAACAGTATTTCACAGTAAAATTGTCTGAAATATCTATTACAGTTTTTCACCGTATATATTAGGGAACTTACTGTTAACCATTTAACAGGTTTTTACTGTAGTATTTTCACAGTTTTTTACCGTTAAAATCACAGTTTTTTTACCGTTAAAATCACAGTCATTTTTTACAATGTATGACAGCGCTATTAGACGCAAGTATTATTTTTCCAGTTTTTACCCAAAATAGAGTAGTCTGAGCATTATGGAGAGCTATAAACACGTATTATTTCATTCATACTGGATGCCAGAGGGCGCCCTTGCACAGAAACTGCAAATACGCCTCACAGAAGTCATAGAATTCATGACGTTCCAAGAAATCACAAATATGGACCAAAGCATCTAGCTATCACTGTAACCAAATAAAAAGAAGAAAGAAATGCTTTAACTGATAAAACATGAAGACAAAACACAGGACAGCTGCAATATATGGTTTATCTGTGTTAAAGCCATTCTCTGTCATTTTCATAAAAACAAATTTGATTTAAAATGCAATGCTAATCGACAAGGCATGTATTTTCAGCCTTATTCTATGACAAGAAGCCACATCAGATCGCAAATAGAAATTTTCAAACACTCTACTGACGTTATGAGGTGAGTTTGGAATAAAAATGTTGTTAAATGTGTATTTTGTTAAAGAACAGGTTTCTAAATGTTCTCATTACACTGCGGTCTAATGCTCTCTTAGATATTTCAGTATTGATAAGTATCGAAAAATCTTTGACAACACAAAACTTTTTTGACGACACTTTCAGTTTCATGTTAACATTGCTGTTTCAGAAAACAATTGAGATGGTAATGAGATCTCATCCACGACTCCTTTGTTTCCTATGTGTAATAAGCTGTCAGGAATTCCCTGTCTTGACTTCTTTCTTCTCTTCATGAATGGCTGCTTCAGGATTTCGTTCTCAAATAAACTCCCAAATGGGACAGCAGGCATAAATAGCAACACAGCGTTACTCCTGTGGTTTTATGTCTGAATGTGTCTGGCTTTAACATCTTCAAAAGCAGGATATGGTTTGTGCAGCTATCCAACCCCTTCCTCTATGTCCCCAAAGACATTTGGCATAATGACCCCATAATTACACCACAGGCAAACAAAAGAGACAAACTCGGTGGATGATTGCTTGCAAACATGGTAAGTGTCAGTAATTTAGGAAGAGCTTGTGTTGCGAGTCTGAAATGTGAGCTGTAGGTTTCCTGCAAATGAGAAAATAACAGCTCTCTTGGTTTGTTGTACTGCTCTATATAAAATGTAAACTCTTGAAGGTTTAAGTTACAAACAATGAAGTTCAAAATCCTAAATCATTTTTTTTTTTTTTTTTTAATTTGGGCCCAGAGGGAGATGTTTTGGTTGAGAGAAAAGTTTATTGAGAGTTGAAAATTTTTCAGTCAGTTAGGTTGTATTTTTATTTTTATTTTTATTTTTGTTTACTTTTAATCAGCAAGAGTGCATTAAATTTATCAAAATAATTTAGCAAAGTATCTTGAAAAAAAAAAAAAAAAAAGAAGCTTTTTCCCACTGTTTTGAACAATGATAATAATCAGAAATGTTTGAGTAGCAAGCCAAGTCATCTTTATTTATATAGTGCTTTTAACAATACAGATTGTGTCAAAGCACTTAACAGTATCAAATTGGAGGATAGAGTGTCAGTAATGTACAAGATTAAACACTCAATTTTCAGTTAAAGGCATTTCATTATTGAATTCAGAGATGTCATTGTCTAGCTCAACTCAGTTTAGTTTAAATAGTATCTGTGCAACCAAATTGACGATAATTGCTAGAAATGAAGTGTCATTTCCCAACTGAGCAAGCCAGCAGCAAGGAACCAAAACTCCTTCTGTGACCATGGAGAAAAAACCTTGGGAGAAACCAGGCTCAGTCGGGGGGCCAGTTCTCCTCTGACCAGACGAAACCCGCAGTTCAATTCCAACCGCAGCCATGTCAGATTGTGTAAAGGGCTTATCTGATTCCCGTGGTCTTGTTCCGATGGAGCATTTCCATTTATAATTTAATGTATTTGTTATATTTGTGTGTTATTCATTATTTGAAGTTTTTCATTTATATGATTTATTCATTTGCTATAATTGTAATGTATAGTTTAATGCATTTATTGTTTCTCTGTGTATTTTTATAATATATATTTGTTTGTTTATTATAATTTAAATTTATGTCTCAGGGGCTCTCCGCTGACGATCAGGGCTGCAGACATCATCCCTTGGTGCTGATCCACCATCTGCTCTGACATGGACTGAGAAACAGAATAAGAAAGAAACAGACAAATATTAGCGTAGATGCCATTCTACTTACGATGTAACGAGTACATCGTGTGTTATGGGGAGTGTTCCCGGTTCCGGTTGATCTAATTAATGCAGCCTAACAATCCTTTAATAGATTTGAATAATAGATGCGTATTAGTGTGTTATGTGTACGCCAGGATAAAGAGATGTGTCTTTAATCTAGATTTAAACTGACAATGTGTGTCTGAACAGTGTTAGGTAGATTGTTCCAGAGTTTGGGTGCTAAATAGGAAAAGGATCTGCCGCCCGCAGTCAATTTTGATATTCTAGGTTTTAACAAACGGCCAGAGTTTTGAGAACGCAGCGGACGTGGAGGAATATAATGCGATAACAGCTCGCTCAAGTACTGAGGAGCTAAGCCATTCAGGGCTTTATAAGTAATAAACAAGATTTTAAAATCTATCCGATGTTTGATAGGGAGCCAGGGCAGTGTTGACAGAACCGGGCTAATATGGTCATACTTCCTGGTTCTAGTAAGGACTCTAGCCGCTGCATTTTGGACCAACTGTAGTTTGTTGATCAAGCGTGCAGAACAACCACCCAATAAAGCATTACAATAGTCTAACCTTGAGGTCATAAACACATGAATTAGTATTTCTGCATTTGGCGTTGAGAGCATAGGTCGCAATTTAGATGTTTTTGAGATGAAAAAACGCAGTTTTACAGATGCTAGAAAAATGGCTTTCAAATGAAAGATTGCTATCAAACAGCACACCTAGGTTCCTAACTGATGAAAAAGAATTGACAGAGCAGCCGTCAAGTGTTAGATAGTGTTCTAGGTTATTACATGTGGGATTTTTAGGTCCGATAATTAACACCTCTGTTTTTTCAGAATTTAGCAGTAAAAAATTACTAGTCATCCAGTTTTTATATCTACTATGCATTCTGTTAGTTTCTCAATTTGGGGTGTTTCACTGGGCCGCAAAGAATTATAGAGCTGAGTATCATCAACATAACAGTAAAAACTAATACCATGTCTCCTGATAATATCTCCCAAGGGTAACATGTAAAGCGTGAAAAGTAACGGCCCTAGTACTGAGCCTTGAGGTACTCCATACTGCACTTGTGATTGATATGATACCTCTTCATTCACTGCTACGAACTGATGGCGGTCAGATAAGTATGATTTGAACCATGCTAAGGCACTTCCACTAATGCCAACAAAGTTTTCTAGTCTATTCAAAAGAATGTTGTGGTCGATAGTGTCGAACGCAGCGTTAAGATCCAGTAGAACTACTAAAGAGATACAATCACGATCAGATGATAGAAGCAGGTCATTTGTAACTCTGAGAGCAGTCTCAGTACTGTGCTATGGTCAAAATCCTGACTGGAATTCCTCACAGATACCATTTTCTCTAAGAAGGAATATAATTGTGAGGATATTACCTTTTCTAGTATCTTTGACAGAAAAGGGAGATTTGAGATCGGTCTGTAATTAACTAGATCTTTGGGGTCAAGTTGTGGTTTTTTAATGAGAGGCTTAATAACAGCCAATTTGAAGGTTTTGGGGACATATCCTAATAACAATGATGAATTAATAATAGCCAAAAGAGGATCTATGACTTCTGGAAGCAGCTCTTTTAGTAGTTTAGATGGAATAGAGTCTAACATGCATGTTGTTGGTTTAGATGATTTAAAAAGCTTATACAATTATTCTTCTCCTACAGTAGAGTATGAGTGGAATTGTTCCTCAGGGGATCTATAGTGCACTATCTGATGCGATACTGTAGCTGACGGCTGCAAGGATACAGTTTTATCTCTGATAGTATCGGTCTTGGAAGTAAAGTAGTTCATAAAGTCATTACTGCTGTGCTGTTGGGGAATGCCAACACCTGTTGATGCTTTATTTTTTGTTAATTTAGTCACTGTATTGAATAAATACCGGGGGTTATGTTTGTTTTCTTCTAGAAGAGATGAAAAGTAATCAGATCTAGCAGTTTTTAATGCTTTTCTGTAGGATAGGGTACTTTCCCACCAAGCTATACGAAATACCTCTAGTTTTGTGTAGCAAATTTGCTTAAAAGGGAATTGTATATAAATAATTACAATTAATTATGATTAATTACAATTATTTATATCGGCTGACAGTAATAACTGTAGCAGAATTAAATTGCCTTCAACTGATCTAGTCGTCCAGCGACTATTCAGTGCAAGTTCAAATCAACTCTAAGAAAGGATATTTTCGTGGCCACTGAAAATACTTTAAGTAGTAATGCATTAGAGCATGTAGCGAGGGTCAGAATCGTAAAGGGACATTAATTTGCAAGGCAGAACCAGAAACTCATGTAATTTGTGCACACAACTTTTATTAACTAAACGCTAACACACATAACTAATCTAAACAAACAAACAAACAAACATACATACACTCACCTGGGAAAACTAGGTTGCTGTTGGAAGAGGTGTTAGTGAGGCCAGCAGGGGGTGCTCACCCTGCAGTCTGTGTGGGTCCTAATGCCCCAGTATAGTGACGGGGACACTATACTGTAAAAAAGCACCGTCTTTCAGATGAGACGTTAAACCGAGACCTCTGTGGTCATTAAAAATCCCTTGGCACTTCTCGTAAAGAGTAGGGGTGTAACCCCGGTGTCCTGGCCAAATTCCCTCCACTGGCCCTTGTCTATCATGGCTTCCCAATAATCCCCATCCACTTGATTGGCTCTATGACGCTCTCTCCTCTCCACCTGTAGCTGGTGTGTGGTGAGCGCACTGGCGCCGTTGTCCTGTGGCTGCCGTCGCATCATCCAAGTGGATGCTGCACACTGGTGGTGGTTGAGGAGAGACCCCCCACATGATTGTAAAGCGCTTTGGGTGTATTGCAATACACATTAAAGTGCTATATAAATGCCTCATTCATTCATTCATTCATACTTGCACTTCCACGGCTGTTGGCGTGTGTCTGGAATGCAGTCTCGGAGGAAAAGTCTCGATGGTTTCAAGGTTTCGGACTCGCGATCACGTTCTTCCAGGTTGAAGAGTGATGAATTCCACAAGATGTTATTCTGTGTTCTGAGGTCCGAGGAGCTTTCGTTGAATGGAAAGTCAAGGCCGCAAAACTTAAGTGTCCCGAAGAGTTCTAGCTCGCATCCTTTTAGAATCTAACAGAACCGCAAAACTGAGATATGTTAGAACCCACCGGGCACGCCGGCACCAGCTCAGGCTCTCCACACGGGCAGCAGTCCGGGATTTTTAGCAGAAGAGAGTGCACAAGAGGGAACTGTGCATGAGCTTTTTAAGGTCTGCGAAGAGTCACACCTCTCAGAATGGACTTGACCAATGAGAAAGGCTGAGTTTCCAAGCGGGAGTTTGGAAATACTGGGGGGGTTTATGGCCTTTTGTCTCAGAGCATGGTAATTTGCAAAGGGGTTGGATTAGACATTGATATACAAGCTATTAAAGATTCTTAGGACATTAATATGCTGCATAGGTATCAACATGTAATATTCACTCTCACTTAGATCATCCGAAGACGAATTGATAGAGACCAAACATGTTACGGTTAGAGTGATATTAACTAGTGATCTATCATAAGCATGCATAAAACAGTATACAATGCACAAAAACATATACAAGAACAGTAATAATATTTGCAATGACCTAATGATATGTGTGCTCATTCAAAGAAAGGGTTTTCTATGAATTAATTAAAGAAGAGTCCATTTTATGGCATAATGTCTTTTTCCTAAAGGGAATATGAAGTGAGTGTTGCTCAGCCATTTGCATTCCTTTGAGCAATAAAACTAGTGTTATCTGATGGGTTGCCATGGCACCGGGGGGTCTGGAGGCGTCCACAGACATAGGGGCACCCAAGTATGTGTATTGGGTGAGGGGTCTGTGATTATTTGTTAATCTAATAACTAATTTCATTTGTTAAATCAAATGAAAAATTGTGTCTGATTGGTCCAAATGCTACATTTGTTTTCCTCCAGCTACGCTCCATTTTCTGGGCTGCTCTCTTTAGGGCGTGAGTGTGCTCATTATTAGTGTTGGACTCTTATCCTTAATCTTCCTTAAGCGTAAAGGAGCAACCGTATCTAAAGTGCTAGAGAAGAGAGAGTCCACAGTTTCAGTTACATCTTCAAGTTGTTCTGAGCTATTGGATATGCTGAGGAACTGAGATAAGTCAGGACGATTATTTATAAAGTAGTCTTTTGTGGTAGAAGTGATGGTTCTACCATATTTGTAACAAGGAGTTGGCTTTACAGCTTTAGCTATATGGGATATATAGAAGACTAGATAATGATCGGAGATATCATAGCTCTTCTGCAAACGCCACTGACATCAATTCCATGTGACAGTATTAAATCTAGAGTATGATTTCAACAATGAGTAGGTCCTGACACTTGTTGTTGAACACCAATAGAGTTTAGAATGTCTATAAATGCTGATCTCAACAAATCAGCCAGTACAAACATCACAGGGGATTTATCATTAACACTTGTTTCTTTGGATAATGTTATATGAAGCACCATTACTTCGAACGGATTATACTTGAAACCCGACCTCTGAGAAATACTGAAAATATTGTTATAAATTGTAGCAACACGTCCCCCTTTACCTTTTGGACACAGTTCATATTTGTAACAGTAATCTTAGACTGTTGCAGTAAATCTGCATATTAGTAATGGTTAGTAATATGCAGATTTACTAATATGCATATTAGTAATGATTAGTAATGAGTAATGATGCTGAAAATTCAGCTTTGCATCACAGAAATAAATAATATTTTAAAATATATTCACATAGAAAACAGTTATGTTAAATTGTAATCATATTTAACAATATTGATTTGCTTAATCTGTTTTTTTTTTTTAATAAATAAATACAGCCGTGGTGAGTCTTTTTTCAAAAACCAAAAATATTACCAACCCAAATTATGAACAAAAGTGTTACCATTGGATGATACAACACTTTACTTAAAATCATAGCGTAAACAATTATTTTAGTGAAGGAATTTAAAAGAATCATCTTTTTGTCAACAGAATCATTGACATGATCTGCGCACTTGAACTGGTTCATTAAAATGAATCTTTTTTTAGCGTTTTTTTTTCTTGCCACATGTTGGAAAACGTAGTTTGCCACTGGAGACACTTGAAGCTACTGTTATCCTCCTGAAAAATGTTGTTTGGTTTGCTACTTTTTAGTTAGTTTCGCCACAAAACTGACCTTATGTTCCTCCAGCAACTTTCCTTGGCCTGATTTTCTTATTTTTGCCCCTGATGAACTATGCTTTACTGTCTCTTTCCAAGCGCTGTTTTGCTGAATGTTTATTTTAGAGTGAAGTCTGCCATGAGAATGAAGTTCTGTCCTGGCACACATTTGTAAAACATCCTTGATTGTTTGCTTTTTATATTTGCCAGTGAAATTAAGTCTAGGAAAGTCAAAATCAAACATTTGAGTTTTGTTGATTTATGCATGAAGCACATTTCTGTGCAGACTGAGGTCAATGAAGCATTCGTAGCTGTTAGGCATGCTAGCATTGAATTATATGAAATAACAAAGCACTTCAAGAGCTACACTCATGAACCTGCTGCTTTCATCTTCATTCTCAGTGTCTACTTTTGGCTAAATGAATTCTCATTGATCAAGTCCTCTTCAGTTTCTGGGGTTTCCCAGACAGTATTGTGGTTTGCTATAAAATATGTGTGCGTGTCTGTTTAAAGAGAGAGAAACCATCATTTTAGGTCTGTTATTGCTCCCTTACTAACAGAGAAGTGTCTTTATTACTTGTCTGTCCAGCTATAGCATTTTATGTGGGTATTTTATCATCATTATATAAGGTCATCGCTCGCTCAGAGTCATCGTTTACTCACGCTCATGTCATTTTAAACTCATATAGTTTGCTTTTTGTGGATGAAGCTTTCCTTTTTCTTGGGATTATTGTCTTTCTTGCAATGGTATGATCATCTATAAAAAAACAAAACAAAAAAACTCTCCTCTTGTTGACCTCTCTGTTACACTCACTCTCTCTCTCTCTCTCTCTCTCTCTCTCTCTCTCTCTCTGTCTCTCTCTCTCCATCACTCAGATGCTTCCTCCAGGTCTTGGGCATATTGAAGATATAACAACATAATTGCTGTCGTATACCATTAGAGTATCCGGCCCTGAGTGACAGATGGATATTACTAAGCAATTACAGAGGAGCTCCAGGTCCTTCCTAACCTGTCCTGTGTTGATGTTCTGATTGTCTAAAAATTCCTGCGTTTTCCTTCACAGAGTTTCAGGCCCTGTCTCAAAAAATCTAGTAATTTTCAGAAATCAAAGTTTGTCTTTCTTTCTTACTTTCTTTGTAACCCTTAGAGACCCACTGTAGCAAAAAAAGTTTAAAGTAATTAAATAATTCTTATTTCTCAGTATATAAATGGGTTCAAACTATACAGATCAGCAGCTCACACTCTAAAAAGTATGTTTGCAATATTATTCATTTGACTTATGGAACACACTTGGCATCTACTTAATATTTATCCAGTTATACTTAATTTTTACAATAATTTATAAGTTTTTTTTTTTTTTTTTGCATGTTTAGTAATTAAAAATTGAAAGGAAAATGCTATGCATATATATCCTGTTTGATATGTATTGTTTTAAATATATTTTAAAACCATAACAATGTAAATAATATTTTATATAATATTTTTAAATTAGTGCTGTCAAATGATTAATTGCATCTAAAACAAAAGTTTTTGTTTACATAATGTGTTTGCTGTGTATATTTATTGTGTATGTGTGTATATATATATATATATATATATACACACACACACACACACACATACGGCATATATTTTGAAAATATTTACATGTATTTGCATTAGTGGTGGGCCGTTATCGGCGTTAACGTGCTGCGTTAACGTGAGACTCTTATCGGGCGATAAAAAAAAAATATCGCCGTTAATCTATTCTCAAAGTTGGGTTGGGAGCTGGGTCTATACTACGCAAGCTATGATGACTTTCACCTTGATATTTTAGCGCGGATGTATACCTAGCCGAATTGCACTGTAGGGGGCGAGAACGAGTCTTCGAACCTGTGTGTATGTCTACTGTGAAATTACCACATCAAGCCTTATATTATTTATCTTATTTACACGACGGCAAATCATTTCTGTCTCTACGTTACATGGTCGCGCTCTCTGTATCGCGCGCACAGCGGAGTTCCGCCCGGTTCGCACACACACACACACACACACACACACACACACACACACACACACACAAACAAACACAAAAATATGACTTCTGTGTGTCTCTGTGTTAATGTATGGCGCAGACGTGCGGGTTTGTTTACTCATACAGAAGCCCGCGTGACGCTTGCGGCGATATTAACGTCTGTCCTCTCACTAAACGAGGACATAAATACATGAACAACATATCCAGAACTGCTCTGAGAGTCACTTCATGAGCATTCGAGCGTTTAATTTGAGAAAAACTATCCTTACGGCAACCCGTCAAAATAAAAGTTCGGTTTCACTTGAAGACATTGGGCAGCTACTACTACTAAAACTATTAAAACCTTATCTTTAAGGAATAATCATACAATGTCTTCAATGTTATTATCAATATTAAATCCACTTTATTTGTATGTCCCCCTCCCAAAAAGCGGTAATTAGTCCTTTAATCTTCATAGGATGATTCCACACCGCAAATATTACAATTTATGTATTAAATTACATAATTTAATTTAATTAATTAGCCTATTAATTACCACTACACCACGAATTACCACCATATTATGTTTGCTTCTTGATGACTGCTAGTTGTTTACTACTAGTAGTGAACTTATTCTGATACTTGGCAGAATTCAAATGAGCCATTTTAATCTAGATTAATTCCAAGATTACAGTGAGATTAATCTAGATTAAAAAAAAAAAATCTATGCCCACCACTAATTTGCATGTATATATTCATATAAATTATATCATAAATATATTTTATATAAACGTAACATATTTTTCTTAAGTATATGCATGCAGGTGTGTGTATTTATATATGGGTAGTTGACAAATACAAATTGGACTATGTCCTATGGTGTGACATAGCAAAAATGTAGAAAAAAAAAAACAAAAAAACTTAAAAATAACATGATAAAAATGTATCTTCCTTCTTAGAGTTACAAATAGCATGAGAGAGGTTTATCTTCAGTGTTAGAGTTTTTTATTTATTTATTTTTTTACGTTTTTCCGTCACACCATAGGACACATTGATATGTCAACTACCCATATACATAATAAATATACGCAGTACACACACACATTATGTAAACAATTTTTATTTTATTTTGGATGCGATTTAATCGCGATTAATCATTTGACAGCACTATTTTAAATACTTATTAACCATTTTATTATTTAACCATGCTATTTCTATTATTTAACATTTTCTTATTTTTTTTGTGGTTTGCAGATATAAATAAATGTTTGTAAATTTAAATCAAATTTTCAGAATTTAGTCCTTAAGGACCCATTCAGATGGATCAGTTTTCCAAATGATTTTCAGTGCAGCCTAATAAATTTTCACTGTGTGAGATGTCATCTCTCATAAGTTTTGCAACCTTGAAAATACGTTTTTTTTTTTTAACGTTCATCTAAAATAATCATAATTTAAAAAATATATATCATCAATATCAATGCTTTGTATCTGTAAGGGTTAAACTATTGAATAAAGTCAAACACGGTGAGATCCAAACATGGAGTGCCAAAAGAGGTCAAAGGTTGTAAAGACAAGGTGTGAGAATGGTTACACGAATAGGACAGCAGATGATAATTAAAGAAACCTTAAGGCATATCCTCGTGCTTCACTGGCCACCGGCCGAGCCTTCCTCCTCTTTCCCATTGTTGCTCCGGCGCCATCTGGGAGCCGTAATGCCTCTGAAAGCTGTAAGGAGTTTGAATCTTTTTAATCATTTATCAAGATTCTCTTTGAACCTATAAGCCTTTGCTTTGGCTCTTGGACAAGACTTGGGTTTTATCAAACTAAATCAGCCTTGCTCTGCCTTTTTCTGACTTCAGGATAGACCTGTTTACAAATACAGCACACATGGTTCACGCTTTATCACGCCGCA
This sequence comes from Acrossocheilus fasciatus, assembly GCA_036784905.1. Lineage (NCBI taxonomy): Eukaryota > Metazoa > Chordata > Actinopteri > Cypriniformes > Cyprinidae > Acrossocheilus > Acrossocheilus fasciatus. The sequence goes on along the minus strand of CM071938.1, from coordinate 3,477,085 downwards.
CGTGACCCTCTCCAGCAACAATACAGTGCCATCAGCTTAATGCACAGAACAAACGTCCTACATCTCGCCATGAAGCTTTGAAGTTCACATGCCAAACAGATTGTGCTGTAGACAGTGCTGGGCTATTGTCCTGTACGGGTTTAGAAAGGAAAGATAACATGTTCTGTTCACGTGTTTTTCAGCAGAGCATCATTCAGGAGAGCAGGAGCACTGCTGGCCTTCTGTTGTATATTTCTTTATTTAAAGCCATGCAATAGTGACATTTTCCTGTGACGCAGTGTCTGTCTGGATATTGTGACACATCAAAAGTATTATTTTTTGTTTTTTTAATTAATTTTTTAAATATTTTATTCAATTTATTTTTTATTTTAGATTATTTTACATAATTGTTTCTTTTATATTGTATTGCTTTTAATATTTATTTGTATTTTTAAATATGTTATGTTTTTAATTTTAATTCAATCTTTTAAATACTTCCGTTTATTTGTTTGAATTTATCTTGCTTGAATTTATGCTAACATACATAACGCAACAAGTCAACAGACTTGATACACAATGAAAGTTGTAAATAAAAGGATATATGCAATTAAAAAGCTTTAATGTAATACAATTAAACTATATTAAATATTAACAATTTTTGTTAGTGTTGTGGTTAACATTGAGTTTTGTATTTCTTTGGGCTACACACATTTGAATCCAGTTTGATATTACATGATGGGTTTTGGCTGGTCATCCAGTGTAGTTAAACTGGTCAAGTGCAGCAATGATTAGTTAACAAGCTTATTGCAGTGCCACACCAGTATAAAACCATCTTGGATTTGAATTTGGTCCATGCTGTGTAAGATTATTATTGTATTTAGTTCTTTAAGCTCACTAGCTAATCCAGAGCCAAAGTATTAACATTTGCACTTTTTCTGCTTTGCAGGAAGATAAACAATTTTTTTTTTTTTTTTTTTTTGGCATTTAAAAATACAAGCATTGCTGTCCTCTTTCATTGGTAGGAGGGTTGCACAAGATGATACGGTTTTATCTGTGATCTGAGCAGCATACCTGTGCGTTTGAGATTGTTTATAGTGGACTGCCGAAGTCAAACATTGAGGACGCTTTGAAAGCTCTCAAGAGCTTTATTAGAGGATTTATTGTTTTTCTGTTCTCAGTGGAGTCTGGGCTGATTTATTGTCGTGCTGGATATGTTGATGTGCATCCAATCGAAGAAACACTGTCCAGTCCAGTAGCATTATAAATGCCCACACAAACTCTGTGGTTTGTGACTCTTTTGTTGTCTTTCCTTCTGTAACATTGTTTGTCTTTGTTTTATATCCCCACTCTTCATTAAAGTCAACATGAAGTCAAATGTGACCTTATTAACTTGATTGCACATTCAGATTTTATTGAATTCCTCAGTGCTTGTTATTCCAAAGGAACATTACTTTACTTTTCTTTTTAAGGTTATTAGTTAATATTAACTTAGCGGAAATTGACTCCAACTCGACTCCGTGGCAAAATTGAATTGCAATCTTGGGTTATAAACGTCTGTGACAGGGTAGTGATCTTGTGAAGTCGATAAAATATGAAATTGCCTACTGCTATTTCTAAAAAAAAATTGGCACAGAGATCAGTGAAATCAGTTTTGTGGTTGATGTTATGCTTGTATGAGATTATCTTTAAAAAGATTAAATTGCATATTTGTAACCATTAGAACAGTTCTCCTGTGACCTAAATGCTGTTTAACTGTAGGAAACATTCCTAGATAAGAATTTGGACTCCAAACAAACAACATGGGTAGCTTGGGAAAAGACTTTGCAAACTAGTAGCATTTCTTTTTTGAAGTCTGAAGAAATGTTTGAAAATATGCCGTTTTATGAATATCTGTTATTGTCTTTTATAATATTGAGCACTGACGATGAATCCTTCACAAAAAGCTCAGGAATGTGTCTTTAAGGGAAAGTTGAAAATTCTGTCCTCAAATTTATTCTTTCATCATTTGCCTACCTGATAGATTTTATTTTATTTACTTTACTTTATTTTTATTTTATTTTATTTTATAGGAGACTTTCACATTACTAGCATAATATTATATTTTTGTTTATTTTTTATTAATTAATTTTTAGTTTTTTATTTTATTTTATAGGACACTTTTACATTACTAGCATAATATTATATTTTTGTTTATTTTTTATTAATTTATTTTTGTTTATTTTAATTGTTTTTTTTGTTTTATGTAGTATTTTTATTTCTAATTTTATTTTAGTTTGCTTTGATTTTTTTGTATATGATATTATGTCATTTTATTATTATTTTTTTATATATATATCTTATTACTAGACTTAAAAGTTGATAGGCTACATGCAGGTAAATATATTTTTAATGTAATTGTAGTGGTTTTGACATTTTGAGTTGTGCACTCTTTTTGGGCGACACAAATTTCAACATATAAATAAAATATATAAATATAAAATATATAAAACCCCTCATAAAAACTGTCAGCCAAAACGTAATGTCAGCCTGACATTACCTTCTTTATGCTGGTGAGGTGAAACACGTCTACAAGTAACAAAAAGGCATTTTGTGTTGGACTGCTCTGTCTTTGACTGAACAGTGAGTGAGTCATTTAGGCAGAGCAGGTCAAAGCTACTGGAGGGACATTGAGACACATTCATACACAGATATGAGAGCCCAGGGAGTGAGTTTGATGGCTTAACAGCAGTCATGGTGCTGAGTGTATTTCACAACCATCCCCTACCAGATCAGCTTCGCCAAATTCATCCTGATTTTGGTTTTTACAGCCCATACATCACAAGACACCACAATCCAGCGAGATTGTTTTTGCAGTTTTTCTTTCTCTTGTTTTTCCTTGTCCGTTGCAGAGGTGAACGCAGAGACTCTTTTGATTACCAATCTGGACTTTAACTGCAGCTGGCGGCCAGAAAGTGAAGTTCATGTTTATGTAGAACTTTTGTAACATTGTTTGCACTCTTTGTTTTGGTATAAACTTGAGTGGGCATGCGTCATATATATTGTTAATGTCTGAACATTTGACATTGTAAGGATTTTTGGTTTGTTTATGAGCCAACATGATGTCTGGCTAATGCTGCAAAATATCTTTTTCTTAACAAGAGTTTTTTTTGTTTTTGTTTTCTCTTTAACATACATACATATGCATGCATAAATATTTTTTTCCCCCAGTATCTAAAAAGAAATAAAATGCATTTTATGTTTGATATATAATATATTAGGGGTGTAATGATACCAAACGTGTACAAACAAATACAGTACTTTTTTTTTTTTTTCAAGAAATTTAAATAATAAATTCAGTTTTGGCAGTCTTTGATGTGGCATGACAGATCGCTGTATAAACACCTTTGAGAGCTGCTTTTGGGACAGAAATGAACTCTAGAGGAGCATTTCGCGAAATGTTACATACTCATTATATTTTACTAAACCGAACTGTGACATTAAAACCAAGGTATGTACCGAACTGTCATATTTGTGTACCGTTGCACCTCAAATATATAATATATTAATGTGTGTGTGTGTGTATATATATATATACACACACACACACACACACACACACACACACACACACACATCACTGTTCAGCATGTAACTTGTCTCGTACCGTTTACTTCACATACTTCATAGCTGAAATCATGTAGTTTTTCAAGTAATCAAGCTATGATTTCTGCTTGGCAGGTGATAAAACGGACCAAAACACCCTAAAAAGCCACTCAGAGCTGCCAAGTGGCATTACATTTATCAGATTTCGCTGTCCACTTTTGTTCCCAGTGTGTTTGGTCTGCTGGTTTGCATGTGTTTGAGATGCAGGCCGGGTCACTGCGGTCGCAGCTGCAGGTATGGCTGGTATTTGCGTTCGGTCATGTTCTGGCCAGCGCTGGCAGGGCCGCTTTGTTTTGTTTGGATGGCAGGAGCAGCTTCTCTAAAGCGGGTGATAATGGAGATGTTTGCTTAGGCTTCCCTTTTTCTGCTAAGCCGTCTCCAAAACTAACATAACCCCCAAAAAATATACTAAGCACTCACTAGCAGTGATACCACTCCCTCTCGGTGGAAATGGCCTTTTGGTGAATGGTTTGGAAAGCTGCATTTGTTGTGGAGACCTCGAGGGGCATGTGTTTTGGGTGAGAAGGGTCCCAAAAAACGTCTGGCCAGATCTGTGTGGGATCTCAAAGCAACCGTCTTAAATTAGCAGGGACAAATGAGGATGAGGTAAAAGTGCGAAAAAAAACATTTTACTTTAATTTCTTGGTTTATTTTTTATTTAATTCAATTTTTTACATTTTTATTTTGGTTTATATTTTTATTTTGTTTTATTGCATTTTAATATTTTTATTTTATTTTATTTATTAAACATTTTTCATATACCGAAGACATTTTCATATTACTACTATTTTTGTTAACAGAAGAAAGAAATGGCAACAGGTTTGAAATGACATGAGTTTTACTAAATGAAAGTAGAAAAATTGGGTCAATTTTGATTTCATGTTGACTTTAAAACCTTGATGTGTTTGGAGAACCTTTGCAGTGCTTTTTAAGGAGGTAGACAATCCTCTGCTGTTACTTTAAAGAACCAAGGAGCGCTTCCTTTTTTTGATAATTGATGCCTGTAACATCATACTGATCTGAAGAACTGATGATGGAATTGTTTTTAATCTGCAAAGAACTGTATACAGCCAACACTGGTTCTTGATAAGCAGTGTATTCTTTGAGTTGACGTTTATTTGTAATAGTGTAGGTTAATCCCCTCACAGCTGAAGATTCATACGCTGACCCTGCTGTCATTTAGCTGGAATGAGACCCTCACATTCAGGCCGTCTGCATTGCCTTTAAATAGTTTATCTCCCCTCGCCTGTTTCTCTTCTCAGATTAAGTGGGTTAGGCTAATTTAATTCTACTTGACTACTGCTGTCAGATTGTTGTACGTCCTTATTTTGTCCTTGTGAGCGTTGGTACGCTGTGTTTCGTCTCATGTATAACATTGATGAATTGAGCTAATGTCTTACCTGAAAGATACCTGTAATCACATTTGTCTGATTCTCTTCACAGCGGCTCATGAGTGTCAGGGCTCTTTTGTACAGGTTTGACCTCATTGGGTTCTTTAGGAGCGTCTGGATTGCGTCATTAATCATGTATTCATACAAGTCATGCAAATAATAGCTTATTACTTTTATTAAACGGTGGACAGAGAAAAATGATAGATACTAATTTTAAATAAATAATTTAATTCAGTAAATAATAGATTTACAGTAAACTATGTCTGGTGTTTGCCCATGCAGAACCAAGGTGTTTTGGCATGTTAGAATAGATTTTAATTTTATTTTTAAAATTTTTTATTTAGTCAGCCACCAATTGTGCAAGTTCTCACACTTAAAAAGATGAGAGAGGCCTGTAATTTTCATCATAGGTATACCTCAACTATGACAGACAAAATGAGAAAAAAAAAGAATCCAGAAAATCACATTGTAGGATTTTTAAAGAATTAATTGGTAAATTCCTCGGTAAAGTATTTGGTCACCTACAAACAAGCAAGATTTCTGGCTCTCACAGACCTGTAACTTCTTCTTTAAGAGGCTCCTCTGTCCTCCACTCGTTACCTGTATTAATGGCATCTGTTTGAACTCGTTATCAGTATAAAAGACACCTGTCCACAACCTCAAACTGTCCAACTCCAAACTCCACCATGGCCAAGACCAAAGAGCTGTCAAAGGACACCAGAAACAAAATTGTAGCCCTGCACCGGGCTGGGAAGACTGAATCTGCAATAGGTAAGCAGCTTGGTGTGAAGAAATCAACTGTGGGAGCAATTATTAGAAAATGGAAGACCACTGATAATCTCCCTCGATCTGGGGCTCCACGCAAGATCTCACCCTGTGAGGTCAAAATGATCACAAGAACTGTGAGCAAAAATCCCAGAACCACACGGGGGGACCTAGTGAATGACCTGCAGAGAGCTGGGACCAAAGTAACAAAGGCTACCATCAGTAACACACTGCGCCGCCAGGGACTCAAATCCTGCAGTGCCAGACGTGTCCCCCTGCTTAAGTCAGTACATGTCCGGGCCCGTCTGAAGTTTGCTAGAGAGCATTTGGATGATCATATGGTCAGATGAATCCAAAATAGAACTTTTTGGTAAAAACTCAACTTGTCGTGTTTGGAGGAGAAAGAATGCTGAGTTGCATCCAAAGAACACCATACTTACTGTGAAGCATGGGGGTGGAAACATCATGCTTTGGGGCTGTTTTTCTGCAACTGATCCGTGTAAAAGGAAGAATGAATGGGGCCATGTATCGTGAGATTTTGAGTGAAAACCTCCTTCCATCAGCAAGGGCATTGAAGATGAAACGTGGCTGGGTCTTTCAGCATGACCATGATCCCAAACACACCGCCCGGGCAACGAAGGAGTGGCTTTGTAAGAAGCATTTCAAGGTCCTAGAGTGGCCTAGCCAGTCTCCAGATCTCAACCCCATCAAAAATCTTCGGAGTCCGTGTTGCCCAGCGACAGCCCCAAAACATTACTGCTCTAGAGGAGATCTGCATGGAGAAATGGGCCAAAATACCAGCAACAGTGTGTGAAAACCTCGTGAAGACTTACAGAAAACGTTTGACCTCTGTCATTGCCAACAAAGGGTATATAACAAAGTATTGAGATGAAATGTTATTGACCAAATACTTATTTTCCACCATAATTTGCAAATAAACACCAGACAAGTAACATGATTAAAACATCACTAACCAAAAATAACTATGTAAACACCAAAGTGCAAGTATTATTCTGATTTTATTACATTTAGAGTAAGTGGCGAATAGTGGATATAGCTACTGTATATAATGCATCTATTGACAGTATAAGGTTGCGCTGCTGAGGCGAGGTTCACGCAGCTCTCGAGGAGAAATCAAAACCCGCAACACTAAGAAACTCAGCATACTGAGGTAAAAATTCAAAATGGAAAGTTTTTATGTTTTAAAGTACAGTTAGTTAGGCAACATCACTCAACGTTTTCACCATTACGACTGTTTAATAGTTCCATAAACAGTTCAATGAGCAAATATAATAATATTAGGTCACTTACATTCTTGGCAGAACCACAGCGCATCTTAAAGTAACCATCCGATTAATTGCTGAATGATTCAGTGTTTTGAACGAATCGGTTGAGTTAAAGTTTCATTATCCCATGCATAAACATCTGATGAATCTGCCGTTTGAACGAATCCTTTGAATGAATGACTCAATGACTCACTCATTAAACACTCACTATAGTGGCACCTACTGGCGTTTTAATTTAATTGAAAAGTATCATTTCCACCATCATTTCTTGTTTGTGTATTCAACTTTTTTTTTTAAAGAATCTCAGTTTAATTTAGTTGTATTTTTCAGTGTAAATTATTTAATTTAATAACGTATAGGTAATAAAAATCACATATATATTCACATATATATTCACAGTGCAAGTTGTCTTTGATACAAGAGAGCTCCATTGCGCCTTTTTAGATGTTCAGGTCATCATCTTGCTATAGAAACAGGCAGATGGAGTAATACACCAATGGCAGAGAATCTGTAGTTATTGTAAGTTAACATCAAATATTTCTGTGATAGAAGATGAGAAGCATTTTTTGTATGATTGCTCCTTGTATGAGAATTTGCGTAAGAAATACTTTGGTGATCTTGTTCTTGTTGGTGATGTTTTTGTTGATGTGTCAAGTGTTTGTGATTCGGGGTATGCATGGAGATTGGTATTGTGTATATATATCATGGAATGAAGAAAAGATTATCTGCCATGTCGTTATGATTTTGTGGAACTATGGGCCGAGATGCCATATATTCCTGGAATAAATTTCAAACTATATATATATGCATATGTTGCTTTCCGAAAATTGTTGATAATGTAAAATGGTCCAAGCATTCACATCGTTTGTGTGATTGCGTACAGTATATTTCTCTTCTTACTGTGGTTTGAGTGTCTGAATACAGAGGCGATCGCTCACGTCGCTGACTCCCTCACTATCTCATGTCACCGTTGGCTTTTCTTGTGGTCTGAGGTCATTCAGATGAACTGAGTCAGGCCAATAAGAGTCATCTTTACGTCTCTCAACATCGAAGATGGCCAGGTGGCACAAGAAGTGCTTTGAACTCTGTCTAAACGCAGTAACAATGAGGGGCCTCCCTTGGCGCTCGGACCCTTTCAGCGTGGATTAGGCCTTCCCGGGACAAGCAGCGAATTGCACGCCGACGTGGAGATTGGCAAGACCGAAGTGGCATTGTGACAGGCGGCATGTCTGCTCTCACAGTGAGCCGAAGAGAAAGAAAGAATGAGAATAGACACTATTGTCTCCTCGCTCCTCTGTTGCTTTTGTGGGCCGCTGTTTTAGGGGAGAGAAATGGAAAGGAGCTGGAGGCTTTGGGAAGGTGACACCAAAGCTACAGCATGTCTGGGCACAGCGCTCTTTGTTTGCCCTTCTGTGTGAGTCAGAATTGCACCATATTTTTCTGTTTGTATCATATACTTGTGTACCACAACATCGTATATTTGAGTGTCTGGTTTGTATGAGTCACAAAATGAGTCACGGCTTTGGTACTTTAATACTCGGAGAGTTTCGGAGTCAAATGTCACATTAACTCAGAAAAATCATCTCCGACGTATTTTATGCTCTAGTTTTGATACATTGGCACACTAAGTCATGCTGTACACAGCGGGTTATTTGTTTTTAATGCACTGGCAATCTAACATGGAGAAATAATGACAACATTCGTGATACATATTTTGTTTTGGCATATGCCCCAAAACTGTATGGTTGCACTATACTATGATTTTTTTTTTTTTTAAACATTTGTATTTATATGGTACTGTACAGTGAGTAGAGAGGGGTAATTTGACCCAAATAATTTTATTATTAATAATTATATTATATATATTTTTTATTATAATATTTTAATTATAAATATTTTAACAAATTGTTACAGAAATATTTATGCCTATTTTTGGAGAATCTTGTGAAATAAATTCTTAAAATGAATAATTATACTATTATGTACTTAAAAAAATAAATAAATAAATCATGGCATTTATATATTACTGTACAGAAGGTAGGGGTTGGTGATCGATAAAATTATATTATATTATATTATATTATATTATATTATATTATATTATATTATATTATATTATATTATATTATATTATATTATATTATTATTTTATATTATACATCTATCATTTATTTTGTTGCCTGAAGAATGGATTTGTTAAAGTAGATAACACAGTTTTTAATTATATTATAATATATTTTTATAATATTCATTTTATATTTTTTGTTGCAGAAATAGGTTTCATGAGAATCTGGTGAATTAAATACTTAATGATTAAAATATATATTTTTATTTTGTTTTATATATTCCATAGTATTTACATGGTTCTGTACAGTACAGCAAGTAGGCGTGTGTGATATATTACACAAATTATATTTATGCCTATTTTGGGTAATCTGGTGAACTGAATACGGAGTATGCATATTATTATTATTATTATTATTATTATTATTATTTATTTTTAATTTTTTGCGTATACCATGGTGTTTATATGGTAAATAGTGGTGGGTGATATTATATTGTATTGTATTATATTATATTATGTTATATTGTTATTTTATGCTATAGTATATTATTTGTTTATATTACATTGCAGAAATAATATTTATTGTTTTTTGCAGAATCTGGTGAATTTAATATTTGAAATCAAGGTTTGAAATTTGAAATTGGATGTAAGCCAAGTGATTCGATTGGACCGTCTACACACTGTTGTATTGCTGAGAACATGCCATGTAATATCCACAAATCATGGCATTTCCAGGGTACTGCAGTGATTTGATGTACACACAAACTCCTCCAGCTGTAGATCACACACATCCACGTGAGGAGATTTATGGATCTGACCGTGCTGTGATTAGAATGAACAATGTGCTTCATATGGGGGAGATTTTCTACTTCATTTTTCAAACATGTTTTGACAATACTTCCACAGTACGCTTATTTTATCTAGCAATCCCAATGTAAGCAGAAGTTGTCAGAAATGAAGCTGTCGCACGAGGCCCATCTCGCTTATCAAATTTCACAGCAGCATCGCCGCACAATCATGCCATTGATAGCTGTGAATTCCCCTCCCATCAGATGTCAAACCAAACAAGTATGAGACTAATTTACTCGTTTAACTCTTTTACTCCCTTTGTTCATTAGAACATGTTCTGCTTGGTTTCCAAACAGAGCTTGAGGTGTGAGATCTGTAGGAAAGAAGCGCCAGAGTCTGTTTTAGGAGGAAATTCAGGAGAAACAGCTGAGACAAAGTTGATACTTAAAGGGATAGTTCACGGAAAAATGAAAATGCTCCCTCAGGCCATGTAAGATATCGGTGACTTTCCTCTTGAGTAAAACAGTAAAGAAGATTTTTAGCTAAAAACATGGTACTTGGTGATTTCATAAAATGAAAGTTAATTCCCGCCATCTCTATGAGAGTCAAAAAAGCTTATACAGGGAACACAAAATTAATACTCGTGGCTCCTGATGATATATTGAGGTCTTATGAAGTGAAACGATCAAACTGTGCAAGAAACTGAACATTATTTACAACATTATAAGCCTCAGGCAAATGGGGAAATACAATTATTTTCTGTGAACTGGTTCTTTTGAACAGTTCATTTCTGTGAACCGGTTCAGTTTGCTAGTTAGTTTACATGATCATGCAATGATGTGACATATTGTATACGCAAATATATTATTAAAGCACCCAATAGTGATGTGAAACACCGATGTTAAACTAGTCTTTATCAGCTCACCTTTTTACATAAACTATGAGAAGCCATTAAAAACATTCAATCTATCCAGTTCAGGGACTGTTGAATGACATAATTTATCACTTTTGCCCCATGTGACTTTTATATATCTTTTGTTTATATCATTTGATGTAGCCTAGTTAATACACTGAAAAAAAAAAAAAAAAGATTAATTGAATTTATCTTTTTTTTATTTTTATTTTTTAAGGTAAGTGGTTGCAATCAATTTATTTTAGCTACATTTAAATAAACAAATTTAGTTGACTAACTTTCAACTAAATTTGTGTTTTTTTTTTTAAAATATAGCTAAAATAAATAGTTTGCAACCACTTTTTCAGTGTATCACAAAGAGGACAGTTTTTTCTCTGAATATCAGCACGATTGCAAATGTGATACTGATTTTATAAAACAGTCAAATAAACAAGAAGTTAATATTAATTGACTTACATTTTTGCTCTGTTTCTTCAGCTAAAATAGTTTCAAACAAAGCCACAGTAGGGACACTTTTGCACCTCTGAGCACCACACGGCGGTGTTTCGTTACTGAATCAATCAGCCCTTTGAACTAATCAGTTGAATGAATGACTCACTCATGCAGTGATTTGCTGCCACCTACTGGCAGTATATTTTTCCCTTTTTCCCAAAATTATTTCAAATATCGCAATCGAAAGTGAGTTTGAAAAGGAAGTTTTGAATGAGTAACTTGTAAATCTGTGCTGCTTGAGCCTTGAACCATTTCAGGTGGTTCAGTGCGATTTGGTGAACTGATTCAACTAGTTCACCAAAAAGAACCAGTTCAAAACAATGATTTGTGAACCGGACATCTCTCTGAACCGTTTGCTCTGGATTGAGACTCTGAATCACAGAGTTGATATCATAATAAAGTTGTAGATAATGTTCGGTTTCTTGCACAGACCGATCGTTTCGCTTCATAAGACCTCAATATATCACCAGGAGCCACGGGGATTCATTTTGTGTTGGCTGTGACAGTGGCAGATTTTTGGACCAACGGACCAACTACCGGCGGTGAATGTGGGCGCGGCTCAAACAGCTTATTTTAGCAGTCAGTGAACATGGCAACACGCAGCCTGCAAAACACTAGGCTATCAAAGAAGTAATAGTTAAATAAGAAAGAAGCCTAAATAAGTATAATTAGTAACAACTTGCTGCACATGCTGGAAAATCTGTGCTGGCATGATAACAATTAGAACGTAAACACTAATACTTAAGTCTACCTTGGCTTTTATATAATGTTAGATTTAAAATTCTTTGAGAGGAAAACAAACATGTTGATATTGTCCGGTTTAAGGGAGGACTTCATTGGTGTTACGATGTTTCCAGCCGCACTGAACAAGCGTTCAGATGGTGTGCTTGTTGCGCAAATGCATTTTAAGCAACCGTGGCCAGGTATCTTGCCTCATTATTCCACCACCAAGCAAGCAGGTCTTCGCTGGCCTCCTCTCGCAAATAGCACCTGGAAACGGCTCTTGGGATATGAAGTGCTCGCCCATTTAACACTTAATGTGCCGCGCCGCAACAGCTAAAGTCTGTCTACACTGGCCGCAACAAAGCCGTTAAAAATCATTTCAACTTTGTGTCAGCACATCATAAATAAAACAAGGCATCAGTTTACCGTCGGGGATTTGTCGTGCCACATCACATCCAGTGTAGACAGCATCACTATAATGTATTGTGTTCTGTGTATTTTGCCGTGCCGCGCTATGCCTCTCACATCCGGTGTAGACACGGTGTAAAGGAAATGCCATGTATGGCGTTTGAGGTAATTCGTGAATTTTGTGAATTAACAGTCAAAATAAAACAATTTACAGCTAAATGGTATATGCTATAAATACCGAATTCTATTGCAACCGTTACTATTATTGCACTTGTATAGAAAAAAAATTGTATTTTATGCTTGTTATAGTGTGTGTGACATTACTGTCGGTGCTGACGCGGTTGTCATGGCGACTGTCACAGCCCTATTGCCTGTATGTTTTTTTTTTTTTTTTACTCTTAAAGTGCCAGTAGCCATTGACTTGCATTTTATGAATCACCAAGGACCAAGACATCTTCTTTACTGTTCCACTGAAAAAAAGCCTAAGAGTGAGTAAATTAACATCCAATTTCATTTTTGGAACTGTCCCTTTAAATGAAATACACTCTTAATGGAAACACTTCAGTCTCACAGAAAGAGCAAGCTCTGAGCGATCAAATTCTGGTTAGGTGTGTGTGGGTGAGTTGTTGATGGCTCGGTGCCCAGTTTTGCTGGTGGGCGAGAGCAGCAGTGAGTTGTGACCTTATAACACGGCACTCACTGGCCGCTAATTGGTGCCACACCGCTGGTCTGTTATGATGGGAGAAAATCAATAGCGACAGTGGTTTGATGCCTTGGTGTGTGGGCGGACTTGACTTAGGGGAGCTTCTTTCTCACTCCGAATGACTTTTCGGTGTCTGTGACGAATCTTAGAGATCCTGTTTGGATTCTTCCTTTGAAGGAAAGAAGCATTTCACCCAAAAATTAAAAATGTCATCATTTACTTCATCTCATGTCATTCAAAACCCTTATGAAACATCTTACGTGCTTTTTCAAGTCTTTGTGTGAGAAAAGTACTTCCAAGGAGAGTAAATGATGACAGAATTTTTATTTTTGTGCAATTATTCTTTTAAAAGCTCTTGGGTTTCTGTTTTTAGAACTTTTACGACATTCTGTCTTGAAATACTGGCCTTTAAACTACAATGAGTCGGTAGAGTCATGTAGACAAAATATTTAAGAATACTTATAAACATGGTTGGAACAAAACCCACTTGTTTGTAAATATTGCTTATGTCATTACTCATATATAAATAACTGCTTTATGCAAATAGGCATAAAATTGACTAGATAACAAATCAAGTGATTTTCTGATCTGTAGAGAAGTCTGGGGGATTTATTATTTGACATGTTTTGTGATCTGGAGGGTGAAAATGGTGCATCTGATCAGTAAAGTAAGTATTTGAGGAATCATTCATTTCTGGAGCGTAAAGTTATGAGTTATGCACCACCTTTTAATACTTAGGCTTAGGGGTTTGCTCAGATGCTCCTCTGAAAACACAACTAAACATCAATATTCATTAGATATGTAAGCACATGCAACTCCCCCTGGTGGACAAATGTTTAGTTCCAATATTTTAATACTTCAAAATATAGATTGAAATATAGTAGAATAATTTAAATATAAAACATTTTTAAATGATTTTGAAATAAATAAATAATATTTTTCTTTTTCCGTTTTGCTACATTTAATGTTTTGTGATTCATTGAGTATTTTTTTCAAATAAACATTTTGGTAAATTAAACTCTGTAACACTAACGTGATCCTACCTGCGATTGAATAATTTGCTTTGCCATTTTATTTCAATTTCTGATCTATAATGAATTTATATTAGGATTTTATTAAAAAAAAAAAAAAAAAATTGTATCCTCCAGTATTTTCATATTGGCCCATTATGGTGACCTAAACTCTTTAACACTGACATGTGATCCTACCTGGGCTTAAATCATTTGCTTTGCCCACAGGTTCACTTATTGCAATGCATGCCTCATATAAATCAGACACTGATGTAACACGGCTTATGAAAGCGCCTGTCCCAGACGTAACCCCGGCCCCTATAAAAGCGCCAACATGTACGCCATCCGCTGCACTTAATAGGGGTGAAAGGTACCAGCATTTCATCATCAGACGCATGTGAGTTTTTCACTGCAGTCCAAATAAAACCCATGCCACCTTTCTGTTATCCCGTTCTTTTTTTGCACGTCAGTTAGGATGGCGTATTCGCAGCCGTGTTTGCAGAGGTTGTGAAGGAAACTCTGTGCCAAAAGCTTCTCCTCTGCAGTCGAACCCTTGTGAGAGAAGCAAACAGAAGCGCTGCCAGCGAACAAGTGTTGGTCCAACTCAAACAAACGTAGCAGGCGAGCCGTACAAAGCTGCTTCTTTCTTCACGCTAGAGCTCTGGTTTCAGGTCAGGCGATTACAGAAGCACCTTTAGTGACGCCTCGTTAATCAGAGCATCGTCAGGCTCACTCGTGTTTGCCATATAAGCTTGGCTCTGCCAGAACCAGTTGACGAGACGAGGCTGTATGTAGTGATTTCATATAAGCGCAATTACAACTTTGGTAGTTGTAAAGGATCATTTGTGAATTTTTTTGTGTTTAATTCAGAAAGGTTTTTTTTTTTTTAATTTCTTTCTATTTACACTTTGCTTAATCCATTTAATTCAAGGTTAATTGAAAGTCCAAGACGATCCAATGTTTTCTGAAAATACATTATTTACAACATTTAATAATGTATATTTATATTAAAAAAATAATATTTCAAATATTTAAATTTAAATAAGTTTTTTTTTTAAGTTTAAGTTTTCATTTTAAGTTTTGATAATTCATTTTAAATTAATTTTAATTACATTTTTCTTACACTTTATTACAAAAATGTACAATATTTTTTTTTATATGTAATTTATTAGTGATGAATTGTGAATGTTTTGGGCTGTCTGATTTGAGTCATTAACATTTTAATTTCTCCTTTGTAATGAATATATGCTAGGAAATTTTTCAAAATCAAAAGGTGAAAATATTTACATCAGAAAAGTATCACTTTTTATTTTTCCTCTTTCCTACTACTTGTTTCACTGCTGTTTCAGTTTTTATAACCATTTCTTACTATGTGTAAGTAAGTTGTTGCTGTTTTATTTTTTTTTTAGCATGTGTGTTTGGCTCAGTGTTATTTTTTAGGATTACTGATAAACTAATGCAGTTTGATTTGTATTTATCTATTTTAATTTTAGTTACAGTTGTAGTAATGTGGTCATTTTATTAGGTTTTTTTATGATGTCTGCATAGGTTTTTTATTACATATATATATATATATATATATATATATATATATATATATATATATATATATATATATATATATATATATATATATATATATATATATATATATATATATATATGTGTGTGTGTGTATGTGGCTGTACATACACACGTAGTTTTTTTTTTTTTGGGGGGGGGGGGTGTTTGGCTTAGTGTTATGTTAGAATCATTTTTATACTCATACCTTTTGTTGTTTTAGTATTTTCAATTGTTTTTAGCTTTATTTTTTGTTTTCATTTAAATGTATAGTTTTGAAATGTTGTTGTATGCATTTGTCAATTTTATTTAATTTCTTTATTTCTTAAATGTGTGTGTATTTATAGAGTTTTAACTCTTAGTTTTAGTTACTTTTTCTTATTTGTTAGTCGCTTTGGATAAAAACATCTGCTAAATGACTAAAAATAGAGTAAATATTTTAAAATATTTTATTTATTTATTTTTAGTTTTTCAGATATCATTTCCAAACAGGTTAGTATTTGTGAATTTTAATTTTAACTGTTTTCATTTGAATTTGTTTTGCTTAAATTTAAATTTAAATTTAGTCTTTACCAGGATGTAGGAAATATGAAAATTGGGGGAACACCAGATACACTCATCAATATTAATTAGGCCATGTAACCCTTTTTCAGTAGTTAACCCTAAATACTCAGTACATTTTAATTTTGTAAAATAAATAAATAAAATGTATTTATTTTACACATGGTTGCATGTAGCATAGCAATTTCATATTACGGCATCATCTCCCACCAACAGAACTCAAGACCACCTCAGAAACCTATAGTCCTGGGAGCCATGCTGTGCCATGCTTCATAGCTGAATTAAATAATATGCTGTCATGGCTAAGTGGATTACTTAGCATTATTGAAAATGAGTAATGCTGCAATTATGGGTCGAGGGATGAGAATGGGGTCTGGGAAAGCCTTTTAGCAGCCGAGCAGATTCATACGAGAGGGAGGAGCCGCACCAAATAGGATGAAATGCATTCCTGATTGTGCCACGATGGACAAAGATGTCAGGCGAAACAGCTGCGAGAACAATGCGTCTCGGATCGGGTTGTACGTCACTGCAGCTAATTGAATGTTGCAGGACGTGGATGCGTATGTGAAAGTGGTTGACTCGAGTTATTTATATTAAGAGTTGTAAAACAAGTTGTCGTTAAGAGAAAAGCCACAACAAGGCCCGTCTGTCTGTTATGTTTACTTAATTCGACATTAAAGTCAACAAATCAGAATTAACCATCTTTACTTTCCTAATGCACATTCCTTGTCATATTGTGAACAATTTGTTGTGCACAATTAGTCTAAAGGAAAAAATTTTTTTTTTTTTACTTTTTAACTTGTCTACATTTTAAATACTACTACTAATAATAGTAATGCTATTTGTATAGCACCTTTCATACAAGAAATGAAGCTCAAAGTGTTGTAAAATAACATTACAATAAGTACTAATGCATAAAATCAAGTCTCCTAAGTCTACTCCTATATTGTTCACATGTAAATGCATCAGATTTCTGAAGTAAAATAAGTTGTGAATGCTGTTTTGTTGATTAAACACGTTATAAAACAAGTTGTCGAGCAAAGAAAAAACAATAACCTTGCTTGTCTTGTAACGTTTATTTCCTTTGACGTTAAAACCACAGGCCTGATCTTCAATAGCCAACTGTTCTTTTAAGAGCGCACATGTTGTTTGCAAATAAAAAAATCAAGTTTCCACCTGGTTTTGCGGTATTTACGAAATCTCTTTATGTCCTTTGAAGGTCCTCGTCATAGTAGCATTAACCTACCGGGTCGCGAGGCCTTACAAACATCACGTCAGCTGTCTGTACGAAAGCTCGGAGTAAAGATATTTGGTGTCTTTGCTGTGGTTGTGCCCTTTATCTGATGAACAATGCATTAGGGCAGCTCATGCAGTATTCATGCGCCAGTCTGAGCATTGATGCATTGTTCTTCCACTAAAGGCCACCTGTAAAGATCAGTCCCGTTTGGGACGTGTACTCTGCATTTGAAGATCAAAACAGCACTTGACAAAATCTATCTCTTGCATTAAGAGGCAGAAGTACAAGAACCCAGGCAGTTTCATGATGAGCAGATGACTAATTTGTAAGAATAGTACAAAACATGGTGCCACTTTATATTAGGTGGCCTTAACTACTGTGTACTTACATTTGAATTTGTACATTTGGAACAATGCACTTATTGTGTACATACATGTTTTTACGTTGTACTTATATTTAAAAAAAAATACTTTTATGTAATTACATCTGTAATTAATTTCTATAATTACATTTATAATTACAGTGTTGACACATCCCTTACAGCTTAACCCACCCTTAAACCTACCCAGACCACCAAACCTGTCCCTAACCTTACCCGTATCCCTCCTCAATAGCAGCAAAAGTGTTTTGCAATACAATATGAACACAATAAGTACATTGTACCTATTTTTTTTATGTAAGTACATAGTAGTTAAGGCCACCTAATATAAAGTGTGACCCAAAACATAATTAATGCAAGCTTGTTAACTATGCTAAGCTTGATTTCACGTATCATTTTTATTATTTTTTTTTTATTTAAAGGAATAGTTCACCTAAAAATGAAAATTTGTTCATCAGATTTAGAGAAATGTAGCATTCCATCACTTACTCACCAATGGGTGCCGTCAGAATGAGAGTCCAAACAGCTGATAAAAACATCACAATAATACACACCACTCCAGTCCATCAGTTAATCCCTTGTGAAGCTAAAAGCTGCATATTTGTAAGAAACAAATCTGTTTTTAACTTCAAATCACCTCTTCCAGCTAAAATATGAGTCCATAATGACACTTCCTCCAGAGAAAAAGTTCATCCCCTATTGTCTCTCACATCAAAATCCATTGACCTATTTGTTTAGAAAGGTTTTTTTGGTCTGTTTTTACGGTGTTTGATGTGTGCATATTTCTCTCCCGATTCAGATGAAACTACTTTTTTATTGGAGGAAGCAAAATTATGGACAGAGAACTCTTATTTTAAGCAATGAATGGTTTGAAGTTAAAAAATTTTGGTAGAACTATTTCTTTAAGTAGTTAGGTATGTGAGCAGTTTCAAACTGTAACTGACTTGCTTAGACTACATTCACAATATAGCATGTCCTCTTGTTTATTTCTTGATTTGAGATGAATTTTTCCCAGCTCAAAACATACACGTTATTTCCTCCTCCCCTCGTTTGCTTACTTTCAGTAATGGCACAGCACGCGTGGTGAAGTGAAACTCACACACAGTCATGTCGTTCTTCTCAGTCATGTCCCAATTTGTGGTTGGAAATATGTATAAATGTGGATGCTTGTCAGAAAACATCAAGGGGTTTTTAATGACCCTTGAAACCTCAGTGAATGAGTGTGTTGTATAAAGCCCCTTAGAGCTTGAATTGTGTGAATCATATAATAAGACTGTCAGTGAGAATCTGAAAAACTGGGATGATTGAGGTTCTGCCAATAAAAAAAAAAAATATTGTTGCTGAGTAACATCCTGTCTGGAATAATATTAATATAATAAAATGTAGTAATATATCATGTGATTTTATATATATATATATATATATATTAGTGCTGTCAATCGATTAAAAATTTTTATCGCGTTAATCACAGTCATGGACTGTGATTAATCATGATTAATCACAAATTTTAAATATTACTTTTTTAATATTAAAAAAGAAGTTGGGTCAAACCTTATCAAACAATTAATTTGCATTAAAAAATATTAACACGTTAAAATTTTTAGATTAATCTCATGCGGTAACGTTAACACCCCTTTTATATATATATATAAATAAAATACATACACACACACATATACACACAAACTATGCCTATTGTCAGCTTTAGTACACTAGCACATAAATGGCCTTGGAGCTAGAATATATGGAATAAATGTTATAAAACTTACATTTTTATTTCATTGGGTCTTTAAATAAATCCCCAGATTCTTGTTTAATAGTTAAAAGTTGGCAAACTTTAATTTCACAGTTGGGATCATCCGTGATGCCAACCCTTAATGTGGTCCTGATTTATATCAAACCACGCAGAAAGAATAAGAATGCTGTTTAGTAAATAGTTGTGGTGTTTTCTACGGCTCCCAGCGGATAGCTAATGAAAAATAGCCCTGTGATATTCACGCTCGAGATGCTTCCTGCTGAAGTTGCTGAAACTCAGCGTAGCATAGCCGTCCTTCAGTCTCCCTCATGGGCTTTTCTTGTCTAGCGTCCCGCTATGAAGCACTCATATGGTTCCAATCTGAGGTGACACGAATCTCCTCTCCCTTCTGCCTTTCCTGTCCTCCTCATGCTCTGAATGAAGGAAATGCCAGGGCTTTACCCATCATGAATTGCAGGTGTGCTCTCCACGCTTTCTTTGTCTCAGTTCTGATGAGTTAGCACTTTTGTCACGATTTGGTTTGATCTCTCCCGTAACTCTTTGGGGGTTTCCCTGAGGCGTCCCCTCGTGGAGACATCAGCAGAAAATGTTGGAGCCATCGGCCAGGCTTCAGGGCAAACGTTCAAGGTCTCTCAGTCTCAGTTATCCCGCTGTCATGCTAATAGTTTGCCTCGGGAAAGCCAACGTGTAAGATGAAGGCAAAGGGATGTATGGAGTCACTGGTGTTAATTAAGAAGATATCCTGTTATGCTGATCGTTTATCTAATATTATATAAGGAAAAAAGATACCTTTTTTTGACATGTTCCAGGTTTCCTGTGGTAATAGAAATCCTAAAGATAATGGGGTTTTTAAACCCCCAAAAGTCAACGAAATTAACAAAATAGAATTTAACCCCCCCCCCCCCATTTTGAAGTTATGCTCATTTCTCAAATATTCACTCATATGTAAATTGCTGTTACTGTTATTTATTTATAAATGTCAACAATACGTACTCTAGTTATAGATATTATACAAAAAAAAAAAATAGATATAGAATCAATTTGTTTCTATATAAAATAATAATATAAAACTTTCTTTCTTTCTTAGTATGTGAAACATCTACATAAGGGGAACCTACATGTGACTGGAAATGTCTAAAATGACCTGGAAACTCACAGAAACTCGTTGGCTAAAGAGTGTGGGAAACCATGGCACCTTTTTAAGTGTGGTCGCTTGAGGTTTTGACTCTGGATTAACCACGAGTGCAATGAATTTCTTGGAAATAGCCTCTCAGCGTGTCCTGCGAGTTTGCTTCTCCATGACTACAGCGCGTAACGAGCCACTAAATGAGACAAATAGTCACGGAGCATATAATGAGTTCTACTCTAGTCACCTCCAGTCAGTGAACTCACTAATCTTCCCGTTTAGCTCCTAAAGACGTCAATCTTTATACACACACATGCTCAGACACACTGTCTTTCTGCGGTCTAGTAAGGAGGATTCATTAACGCTTGGTGGTAAACAATCTCCGGTGACCTCCCTCAGCCGGCCAGCTCTTAATCAGCTGTGTCTAATCCCTGTGAACCCTCAGTAGTCGGCCAAGACCAAACGTATCGAATGCGTCTAATCCTCTCACACAAATCACTGCCTGACACCCGCACATTTCTGCTCTTTTTGTCTTTGCCACCACGAGGAGACTAGTTTAGAGTAGTACATTCTTGAATTAAAGGTTTATTTATTGTCATCAGTGGCTCCATGAAGAACCTTTAACATCCACACTTAAAAAACATCATAAAGGAAACCATGTTTGGTTCCCAGATTGCTCTTTTTCCCTTGGTGTGAGGAACACTTATATTCATCTAAATAACATTTCTTTACCGTGAATAACCTTTAGTGTAATGGAAAGATTGACTCTTAAAATAAAAGTTCATTGTTGGTATTGATGGTTCTAAGGCAAAACCACTTTTTGGGACCTTTATTTTGAAGAGCGGAGGTTCTTAGGGATAGAGATGCAGTTGTTGCATGTAAAGAATAATATGACATTAAAGGAACACTCCACTTTTTTTGGAAATAGGCTCATTCTCCAACTCCCCCAGAGTTAATAAGTTGAGTTTTACCGTTTTTGAATCCATTCAGCCGATCTCCGGGTCTGGCGATAGCACTTTTAGCATAGCTTAGCATAGATCATTGAATCCTATTAGACCAGTAGCATCGCGTTCAAAAATGACCAAAGAGTTTCGATATTTGTCCTATTTAAAACTTGACTCTTCTGTAGTTATATCGTGTACTAAGACCGGCGGAAAATGAAAAGTTGCGATGTTCTAGGCTGATAAGGTTAAGAACTATACTCTCATTCAGGCGTAATAATCAAGGAACTTTGCTGCCGTAACATGGCCGCAGCAGGTGCAGTGATATTACGCAGCACCTGAAAGTAGTCCGCAGCTATATTATAACTAGGTACCTAGCTGGGGACTACTTTCAGGCACTACGTAATATCACTGCGCCATGGTACGGCAGCAAAGTTCCTTGATTATTACGCTGGAATGGGAGTATAGTTCCTAGCCAAATCGGCCTAGAAAATCGCAACTTTTCATTTTCTGCCGGTCCTAGTACACGATATAACTACAGAAGAGTCAAGTTTTAAATAGGATAAATATCGAAACTCTTTGGTCATTTTTGAACGCGATGCTACTGCTCTAATCGGATTCAATGATCTATGCTAAGCTATGCTAAAAGTGCTATCGCCAGATCCAGAGATCAGCTGAATGGATTCCAAAACGGTAAAACTCAACTTATTAACTCTGGGGGAGTTGGAGAATGAGCCTATTTCCAAAAAAAGTGGAGTGTTCCTTTAATGTTCTTTAAAAAAACAAACAAAAAAAAAACACCCTCTTTTACTCTCTCTCTCTCAGATCTGTCTTTCTTTGCCCCGGCACACGTCTCTCCCTCATCACACACTTACACCACAACCCATGATAGGCACATGATGTGCTCGGCTCTCAGACAGACATATTTCCCCGTACGGCGGTTTTAGGGCAACCTCTCGCCCTTCTGCTTGATTCGGCCCCAGTCGCCCTGACCCGTCCTATCCCGACACATCCCGACACATCTCCATAGCAAATCAAAACTGCAGTCAGACACTTAGCTAAAAAGAATCATGCCATGGATAACATGCCAGCAGTGTAATGTGTGCAAATCTACAATCAGGGTCCAACAGTAACACTTCTCAAGTGCCAAAGAGAAAAGTTGGATTCGTTGAGTTACTGGCCGGGGTGTAAAGAAAGAATGATGGTCTGAATCTCTATCTCTCTCTCTCTCTCTATTTTTACATAAATAAAAATACAAATGCATTTTTAAAATTTGTTGAATTAAAAAAAAATAAAAAATGAGTTGCATACTGTATAAAAATGTTATGTCATAAATGTTTACGCATTTAAAAAAAAAAAAAAATTGCTTTGCTCTCAGACAGACAGACAGAGACAACAAAACATTTGAAAAATTCACCCACTAATAATGCTCTTCCGTTTAATTAATACAATATTAATACAATACACTTTGTTCCATAGTAGTCTTATAAAGGGCGTGGGGGACTTACAAAGAGCTTTTGGTGTAATGAGGGGGAAACCTTGGGAGAAACTGAGACTCATTTTACAGTATTTCCACTTAGATGAATTGTTCAGGCATTAACAAGGAGACACAGGAGGTTGTTCGGTGCCGGCTGAGGTTCTCTTGTCCTTCAGGTATTTCTCGGGGCTCATAAAAAGCACAGCGAGGATAATGCTAACTCTGCAAGTCATACTTCATTCACAGACAAAAAGACTTCAGCAGGAAATTGGACGTCCTGCTGTGCTGATACTGTAACCTGCATCAGGTTATTTCTGCTTATCTGGCCCTTCTTTAGTCTTCCTCTCATTCTGTCTTCCTCGTCCTTCACGGAGAAGGCATGCAGTGTAGAAATATCATCCCAGTTGGTCCTCAGATTGTAAAATGTGTTTATTATACTTTATTGGATAACATCAGATCTGAAGGATTTAATCCAAAAATATTGTTGGCCTCAATCATACTAGTTTGAAATCTCTTTTGGCAATATTTAAATATATAAACTGCCATTCAAAAGTTTGGGGTTGGTAAGATTTGTTTCTCATCTGCTCATTAAGGCTGCATTTATTTGATGAAAAATACAATAAAAACAGTTATATGGTAAAATATTATTATAATTTAAAATAACTGGTTTCTATATGAATGTTAAAATGTAATTTATTCCTGTGATCGTAGCTGTATTTTCAGCATCATTACTCCAGTCTTCAGTGTCACATGATCCTTCAGAAATCATTCTAATATGCTGATTTGATGCTTAAGAAACATTTCTTCTCATCAATATTGAAAACTGTTTTTTTTTTTATATATATAAATAGGTTTTTGATAGAAAGTTCAGAAGAACTGTTTATTTGAAATAATTATTTTTGTAATGATATAAAAGTCCTGATCAATTGAATGCATACCTTGCTGAATAAAATTATTACTGACTGATTATTACTTACTGACCTTCACCAAAAATAAATAAATTACTGGAATAAAATAGTTTTTTCAGATATTTTTATTATTTTTGACTGTCATTTATAAGACTTTGCATTGACGTGTTAATGTGTATATACAAAATATATTTCTTATATATTTCTTATGAAATATATAAGAAATAAAAAATCACAAAATATATTTCTTATGATGTACAATCTTTTTTTTCCCCCCCAAGAAACCGCAAACAGAATTAAAACCGACGGAAGCAAGACCATTAAAACTACAATAACCATGAGTCATTTCCAGCATAATGAGTTATTGTTGTTTATACATCACATATGAATTAACACTGAGTGTTTGGAGAATGTGCACAAAGATGATTTTGGGCATCATAAACAGAGATAATAGGGAATAATAAAAAAGACAGATGATCTTTCAATGTGCTCTTTGAACGCAGAGATATGGAGAGTGCTTCAAGGCATCACTGCACCCTTGTATCTTCAAGTTCTCTGCGTCTTGTTATCCACTTTTTTATTTCTCTCTCTCTGGACTGAGGAAGCTCTTTAGATCTTGTTGCACACAGATAAAAAAGCATTTCATATTGGGTTCGCCTGCAGGAAGAGCCATTCTCTGCTCCGCTGCTTTCAAAGGGCCTGGGACTCGTTTCTGTGGTGTGGGCTTTTACACGCTCAAAGCACTAACTAGAGAGAATATTGCAAGAATGCCACTAGATTTATGACATTTTTATGCAAATGTCAAAGATAGACTATACTGTTCAAAAGTTTGGGACTTTTTAATGTTTTTGAAGTCTCTTCTGCTCACCAAGGCTGCATTTATTTGATCAAAATACGGTAAAAACTGTACAAATGTGAAATTATTACAAATTAACTGTACTTCTATGAAATGAACTTCTATTTGAATATATTGTAAATGTATTGCTGCGATCAAAGCTGAATTTTCAGCATCATTACTCTAGTATTCAGTGTCACATGAGCCTTCAGAAATAATTCTCATATGCTGATTTGCTGTTCAAGAAACATTTCTGATTATTATGAGTGTTGAAAACAGTTGTGCAGCTGCTTTTTTGAAACGATGATTCATTTTATTTCAGTATTATTCGATGAATAGAATGTTGAAAGGAACATTCTGTAACATTAGAACTGTCTTTACTATGACCTTCTGACCAACACTTTTAAACTGTGGTGTATTAAAATGTGACAGCATGTGACAGTTTCTGTTTTATTCATTTCTAGGCACATCTATATCAAACCAAACAAGACTCTATTTCTAAAAAAACATCTTTATGAAGGATTTTCATAGGTAAAAAGTCTCTAGAACAAGAGTCAACAATAAAATCTACGTAATATTTTGTTAAAAAGTAGCAGATAAAAATGATGAAAACAAAGTTTCTCTAAATAAAATGTAAATTATTATATTATTACAATTTTTTTTTTTTGGAAAGTTCTGGAAATATTCCACTCCTTTGTATCCCTAATTATAATATAATATGATATGATATGATATGATATGATATAGTATTATATTATGAGAACTCTGGAAAGGCCCTATTTAAGTTGTTAGTTTTGTCACTTTTTATTAATTTAATGACGAAATGTGATCATGCTTTCTGTGCTCTGGAACGTTCTCCCTCTAACACGGAGAACTATGGGCTCTGTAGACTCTTTTAAAAGACACCTGAAGATGGACCTCTTTGGGCAAACTTTTAATTAATAGTGCAGTTTAATTTCATGTTTTATTTTATATTTGATTACATGTATGTTTGACTTGTTTTACTGTGACCTCGTCTGTGAAAGGTGCTATATAAATACATTTACTTACTTAATGCATCTTTGCTGAATAGAAGTGTTGTTTTCTTTAAAAAACTTTTGAACTGTGTATATTGAACAGTTTGAAAGGACAAACCTGTATATTCATTTCTAAGCATTGCAAGTCAACAATAAATTGAACGGGACTGTTTCTAAATGTCTCTGAGCTTACTGTGAATGATCATGTCATTCCAAACAAAAACATATTTTGAACATCATAACTTTGCTTTGAAATGTCTCTCATCTTTTTTTTTTTTTCTGTCTGTCTTCCAGAAACCGTGGACTCCCTGGTGCGTCAGGCGGAGAATCACACTCACGCAGTCCTCCTGCACACGTACCGTGATCTGGCTGGTCCCGCGGCGGCTCCCGTCGGGGAGTTTTTCACAGATGTGGGTCTCTTCGTCTTGGGCTCCGAGCTCAGTCTGGAAGAAGCCTTGCAGCGCTTCTTTGACGCTCTTTTCCCCCTGGTTTACGAGCGGCTGGTGGAGCCGGATCTGTTGCGCTTGTCTCAGCCGTACGCCGAGTGCGTCCGCACCGCCTGTCGGGATTTGGGGCCGTATGGCGGAGCCCCGGGTCGGCTCGCCGCGCTCATCTCCCGTGCCTCGCTGCCCGGCCGCGTCTTCCTCCAGGCGCTGCACTTGGGCGTGGAGGTCATCAACACGACCGACCACATTCAGCTCAGCCGCGAGTGCAGACGCGGCCTGTTGAGGATGAGCTACTGCCCGCACTGCCAGGGTCTGACCGCCAGCAAGCCCTGCATGGGCTACTGCCTCAACGTGGTGCGAGGCTGTCTCGCCAGCCTGGCCGAAGTGGACGCCCACTGGAGAGAGTTTGTGCGCTCGTTAGAGACGCTCTCCACCCGCATGCACGGGGCGCAGGATCTGGAGCAAGTGCTTCTGGAAGTTCACGGGCTGGTGAGGGACGCCGTGGCCCACGCTCAGAGGAATGCGCCGCGACTTTCTGCACAGGTACGCGGGATATTTGTTAGGGAGTTTGATGAATGGGACTGGTAATCAAAAAAATAATAATTTAAAGGCATGGTAGGTGATTTTGTTTAAAAAAACATATATATATTTTTTTTTATGTTAGTTGAAAGTCTCTTCACATCCAATGGCAATCACTAAGTTAAATGGTCTAAATTTATTTAAATGTATTTATATCGTTTGTGGAAGGCGTAGGACCATAAAGTGTTCGTCCAATCAAAATGTTCGGTCCGAACATTACGATAGGCTGTCCAACCTGCCTGTCAAAATATGTATTTGCATATCTCTGCGCATTCATTTGGCGGATGATTTATCAGTTGCAACTTCAAAATATGAACTTTTTCAGTTCATGCATTCCCTGGTAATTGAAATGGCTCTTTGTTTATATGTAGACCCATTAGCTGGATGGATTTTTAGAAAATAAAATGTGTAGAAAATAAAGTTGTAAATTTACCATTTTGGACAAATTAGGCAAACTTTTTGTCATGCTAAGGCTAATTTCAAAGCTATTATTTGAGATATTCTTAGTAAAAAAACAACAACAATTAATAGTAAATATTTTCACATTTTTTGGTAATTTAATTTTATAGTAAATAGTTTTACAAAAAAGTAACCTTTTATGAGGGGAAGAATTGCAAGAATTGTGTGGTGAAAATGCCACAAACATAAAAAATAAATAAATAAATAAATAAAAAAAACCTGGCACAAACATCATAATAATTAATAGTATTATATATGTAATATATTATACAATTTTATATATATATATATATATATATATATATATATATATATACACACACACACACACACACACACACACACACACACACTTTCACACAATAAACATCACAAAACCTCTTATTTTATTATTATTTTTTGTTTGTTTAAATTATAGTTTTAAATGTGTGGCAATCAATATGTTTAATGAAGGGTTTTTATAAGTTAAAATTGTATGGGACAAGAGTAATCAATAAAATCTATACAATTATTATTATTTTTCAGTGGTGTCATATCATATATTACGATCAGAAAAAGTCATGTTTATGTTGTAAACGATGTTGGCTGGACTTAAACAATGCATAGCCCAATTACATACTAATTTCTGTTTTTCACAAAGTGTATAATATTCTGACATGACTTGATGGCAGCATTTGATGCGTGAGATTTTGAATTTATTTTAGTTTTAAAATCCTGAAGGTTAAACGTTTGTTTACTTTTATCACGTCGAAAAACCTTGCATTCACAAATCGGTGAACATTTTTCTTTCAAACCCAGACACTGGCCTTTGCACTTTTTGCAATTTTCATGCCTTGAGAATTTGGTCTTAAAGCCGTGGTGTAACTACTGTGTGGACGGTGTGGAATGCGGTACGGGCTGAACATGAGTTGTTTGCAGTCACACATGCCATGCTGCAGCCAGAGAGCCCAGAACATTCCCAAAATACTCTGTGTGTGGGCAGCTGCAGCGGGACGGCCGGCCATGCTCATGTGTGCTGGACGCCTGCAGTCATACTGGGCTTCTGTGGGATCTTGTACGCATGTTCAGATGGTGTTGTGGTGGTGCTGTTGAAATGTGAAGGTTTGCAGAGGGAGCGTCTGTCTGTGTGTGTGTGTGTGTGTGTGTGTGTGTGTGTGTGTACAAATAAGCCCTTTAAACCGCATGGATTTGTAAGCGATCGAGTGACACTTGATCTGCAGGGGTCGGGTGTGGATCAGATTCTGGATCAGAATCTAGGCTCTAATAAGGTGTTGTCACTGGTTGAGGGTCACAACTAGAATAATAGCAATGCAAACAGTTTGTATGACCTGTGTAAATTAAGTCCAAATTATCCCAGTTGTTCTGGAGGAATGATGATCTTCATAAAACTCAAGAAGTGTCTAGAGCAGGGGTGTCCAAACTCAGTCCTGGAGGGCCACTGTCCTGCAGAGTTTAGCTCCAACCCTAATTAAACACACCTGAACCAGGTAATCAAGGTCTAACTAGGCGCACTAGAAACTTCCAGGAAGGTGTTTGAGAAAAACTCTGCAGGACAGTGGCCCTCCAGGACCAGGTCTCTAGAGTGTCTGGTATATGTGTGTGTATGTGTGTATACACTGTGTGCAGAATTATTAGGCAAGTTGATATTCTGGTCATATTTTTTTTCCCAAGAACATTTTACCAATTCCAAACCACATCAATCTTAGTAACTACTATCAATTTTGTATTTAATCATTTATAAGTGATATGTAATTGCCCATGAAGGCTGAAAGTTAAAAACTCCTTATTTCAGGTGTGCAGAATTATTAGGCAGGTTTTCCTTTACAGATAAAATGAGCCAAAAAAGAGATTGAACTCAAGAATAAAAGTTAAAAATTATTAAATGCCCATGAGAAGGATGCAATACTAATGCAATAATAGAATTAGCAAAGTTAAGGCATGACCATTGGGCAGCGAAATGATCATTGGGTCAGCAAGGTCAGAAAAAAACAGGTGGAGAGGAAAAGACACATGTTAACTGCAAAAGAATTAAGGTGAAGAATTAGGTGAGAAACCATCAGGAACCATTTAGTCTCCAGCACCATCATTTTCCAGAACTGCAACTGTCCTGGACTCTCCAGAATTACAAGGTGTCTGGTTCTCAGAGACTTTGCTTGGGTAAACAATTCTTTAAAATGGCCCTCACTTAATAAGAATAACATGCTGAAGTGTTGTGAAATACATGAAGACTGATTTTGTATAGGCTTTATAGACAGACAAGTTGAGAGTGACTCTTGAAGACCAGCATCACATCCTCTTGTACCACTGTTTGAAGAATTTATCTTCCAGAATCTGGCAGTGAGTTTTAGGAGCTCATTTTTAATCAATCCTGCAAGACAGACTTTTCAGGATAGGAGATGATTTTACCACCTTGTTGCTGATGAATATAATCTAGCGATTTAGAATCTCTGCTGTTTTATTAATAAAAGTCGTGGGGCAGCGTTGACAATTTTCTGTGTATGCAGCACAATCTGCGACCTCTGACCCCTCTGTCTCTCTCTCTGTGTGTGTGTGTGTGTGTGTGTATGTGTGGGTTTGTGTGCACCAATTAAAGCAGTGCATTAATATAGAGCTGTGATTAAACAGACTTGGAACTACCTGTGCATTAAAGGGTTTTAATGCATACCTTAGTTCCAGCCTGTCAGAATCCAGTATTCAGACAAAATCATGGTATAAAGAGATATAACGAGACTTTATTCTGAAAACTGTAGGAGAAAAGTCAGATCGGACCAGGTGGTTTCAGACTTGGCTTCAAATGGTGCAGATCTGCCGTTTTTGTCTCCAAACCAGACAGTCTGTGAACAGTCGTCTCAGCATCAGATGGCACATCCATGGACTGAGTAAATGAGTCAATATATCCAGTAAACAGTGAATGAGTCAGTCACTTCACAACGTACAAATGTGTGCTCTTACCACCTCTTTCCTGTAAAATCTCACTTTCCTGTAGTTGTGTATAAACAATCGCTCTCTGTTTCTCTTCCCTTCACAGTCTTGCCAATGCTGTTGCTGCTTGAGTTATTAAGCAGCATCACCTAGTGCTTGATCGTGTTACTACAGGCACATCGACCCCTAATGACCCGCAGAAGTGCAAGTGTCTCAGCCCTGAGCTTCAGCCACTGTTAAATAACCTGTTAGTGTGTGTAATAGTGAGTGTGCGTGTGGATCTGCTGGTAACGGTGTGTGATCTGTGCAGGTGCGACGGGTGTGCGGTCCCCCCGTCAGACAGCAGGCGGAGCAGGTGAGCAGTGGGCAGCACGGCAGCGCCGGACGAGACTCCATTCCTCTGAAAGGAGCGGTCAGAAACACAGACGACTCGCTCAGCAACAGGAGGAAGTAAGCCTGGAAAACAGCTGCTAACATCAACACATGCTGTATACTGCAGCCAAAGCTCTGGACACATCTTCTCATCCTTTTTTTGTGTTATGATGTTTACACACTTTAGAATAATACGACACGACTTGATACGATACGACACACTTTATTGTCAGACGGAGTCTGAAATTTGTCTTGCGTTACAGCAGGTTCACTCAGAATTACAATACTTTATCACATAAACAAACCAGACTAACAAGGCTTTCTCACACATAACAAAAAAAAAAAAAAAAAAAAAAAAATCTCTGGAACAGATTTACTTTTTATATGAGTTATTCAACGTTTCTACCGTCGATTGGACGGCAGCAGTACAAATTTATCATACAACACATGATTAGGTTCAGAGACAATATTATTAGCTAATCTTACAAGATTATTATGGTAAAATAGTTTGTATGCTTTTTGAAGTGGCTGACCCACTATGTTGCAACACATTTTTAATAAGTTGATTAGCTTTGTTTTTAGACTAACAGATAAACTCATATACCAGACTGAATTACAGTACTGCAAGACACTCAGTTACAGACATAAAAAATAATAAAAGAATCTGCTAACTTGCTTCAAATGACCTCAGTCTACGGAGCAAGTAGATTCTTTGCTTTTTTTTTACACATACTATCTACAGTATATGATCTCTCCATGATAATGTGTTGTCTATCCATACTCCTAGATACCTGTAGGCTTCTGCTTGTTTATTTTAATGAAAAGTCATCAAAACTATGAACTATAACGAGGATATGTCATGTCCAAACATGTTTCACAAAAAACATTGGATTTTAAAATCCAATTCTCTTGATATTAATACCATGAATATTTAATATTATATCATGTTTTTTCCCCATAGAAATATATAATGATTACTGTATGTCTTAATGTTAATTATATTAATATTATATATTATTACTATTAGGTAAGATTTGTTATGGTCTCGCATATATTTATAATAATATTCAATGCAATACAATACATCTTTATTGTCAACCATGTTTGAAATTTGTCTTTGACCACAAAGTCAAAAATTGGCAAAGTAAATTGGTCTTTTTGCATATATAATTAATAATATTATAAAGGAAAAATATATTTAACAAAATAAATGCAGTATAAATTTGTATATGTACATAATTATTAATAATGTTTGGTGTATATTAATATAGTATTTTTAATTAATTAAAAATGTGTATGATAGTATTTTGAAAATGTATCTTAATATTAATAACATGAATAGTGGAATAACATTATTATTAATATTTGTTTTTGTCTCATACAAAAAAATATTTTTTAGAAAATATTATGAATTGGACTTTGTACATATGATATATTTTATGTATTAATAATTTTTAATCAATAACATTTAACTAGGTAATACACAAGATATGAAAAATATACAAAATATAAATGCAAAATATTTGGGGGTCCTTTTAAAAACAAACAAACACACATCTGTTTTAAGACTGGTCGTTAGTGACGAGAAATGTTGGTTATGTCAGTATTTAAATTGTATTAGTATTAATGATAATAACTACAAAAATATTATGTAGTATTAATAATGCATAGTAGTATTGAGAAATGCTAGAAATGAATGTGTAATAGTATTTAGAAATGACATTAAGTTAATATATTATTAATATTAAATGTTATGTAAGATTTTTGAATTTTTAATAATAAATACAGATTGGTCTTTTTGCATATATAATTATTAATAATATAAAGAAACTATATTTAACAAAATAAATAATAAATGAATTTGTATTTGTACATAATTATTTTATTTTATTTTATTAACATTTTAATATTAATATAGTATTTTTAATTAAAACATTTTGTATAAAAATATTTTAAAAACATGTTTTAATATTATTAATATTATAATAACATTAATATTTGTTTTTGCCTCATGCAGAAAAAAAAAATCTTTATTTCACATGAACAGCATTAAATATGAATTGCTCATTCTTACAGTATTATTTCCTTGACAACTGTAGTAATTGGAAGATTTTCTTCTCATAAAAGTTGTGTTAGCGCTCCATCTGCTGGACAGACAGTGAAACACTCCTCTGTGTGTCTGCAGAGACTTCCTCAGCAGTCTGCGTCTGCACCGCGCGTTCTACGGCGGCCTGGCCGACCAGCTGTGTGTGAGCGACCTGGCCTCTGGAGACGGGACGGCCTGCTGGAACGGGGCTGGTGTGGCCAGGTACACATCTCCAATCTTCTGCACATCTTCTGCCTCGAGCTGCAATTATTCATCATCATGTCCATAAGCGTGGCATAAATCATAAAGCTTTCATTCTGTCAGCTTCTTTAGGTGTGAATAATAACCAAGATTTTTTCCAGGACGAATTGATTATACACGTCTGTACTTGCTGTTTAGGTTGATTTTTTTTTTTTTTTTTTTAAATAAATAGATAAATAGATTTAATTATAAATCAGGATATATTTTTGAAGTTTTGCGTATTTCCAGTATTGCACATGCAGGCAGGTTATTTATTTATTTATGCTTAGATTAAGATACTTAATTGAATGTTTTACACAGTGTAAATATGTGTATAATATATATATATATATATATATATATATATATATATATATATATATATATATATATATATATATATATATATATATATATATATATATATATATTTATTATTATTATTTTTTTTTTTAATTAGGTTAAAAATAATGTACATTTATTATATATTTATCAAATAATGCATTTGCTAATCTTGAAGAAAAATATCTTCCAGATCATTTTATTATAATAAAAAATAAACAAAAACAACAATAATACTAATACAATTATTTATAAAATACTACTTGTTATTGTTATAATAATAATTATTATTATTATCATTGTTGTTATTAAAAACTAAAAGTAAAATGAAAATATATATCATTATTTTATTACACAATATATACAGTTTCACAGTAAATGTTTTGTTCATTTTATATGTTGTTTTCTGAGGCAAACTATTAACTTGTAGCTGTTTAACTGTGATTATAAATTATTATTATTATTATTATTCATGATAATAACAATAACAATAATAATTGTATCATTATTTCAATATTCATGTAATTATTAAATAAGTGCTCACCATTTCCAGTAAAAAAATGGAAAAATATATGGCGTTTAAGTTGCTTTTCATAAACAAAACACTTTCTTTTCTAGAAAATTAAATCTGGAAGTTAAATGAAAACTAGTCTATGGCCGCTTGTCATTGCACAGGAGTGTGTATGGAGACGGACTCGTGTGAGGTTTCCGTCTGTGTAATTAATGAGTTTATATGCTGTTGGTCTCTGTTGGCGTTTTTCCCACTCACCATAAACAGCTTTATAAGTGACAGGCCAGCTGTTCATGGATCCGCAGCATCCTCTCCTCTCCTCCCCTCTCATCCAATCCGTCTCCTCACACTGCTATCTCACCTGGCCTGTCAGCGCCTCAACGCTCCCATAAATTCATCGCCGGTGGTATTTCCTCCCCGCTGTCAGTGCTGCCAGATGGCAGGTGGGAGCATATTTCAAGAGGAGAGGTTATCGTCCAGCAGTAAACGCTCATGGGACGAGGTGAGGCGAGACAGACAGTTATTACTGCCAGAGGCGCCGTCTAGTGGATACTCAGGAACATGGGATTGCTGTTGTTGCATAATCTCCAATAAATGCAGTAAAGCCATTATTATTTGATTATTGATTAAATCAGCTACTTTTGCAATTTAAATGATAATTTGATTGATTTTGGTGCAGGATTGATCAGCTTATTTTATTAAAATAAATAAGGGTGCACTTTTGAAAATGTATGTAAATTAAGACCAATTTTCACCGCCTTA
Source organism: Acrossocheilus fasciatus (assembly GCA_036784905.1). Classification (NCBI taxonomy): domain Eukaryota; kingdom Metazoa; phylum Chordata; class Actinopteri; order Cypriniformes; family Cyprinidae; genus Acrossocheilus; species Acrossocheilus fasciatus. Next base: position 3,442,404 of record CM071938.1, on the reverse strand, counting down.
TCAGCCATAGATTTTTAGACATTTTTGAGGAACAACCAACAAGTTTGACTGAGAGGAGCGCAATCTATGACTAGGGAGTGTATGGATGTAACAATTCTGTGAGGTAATGTGGTGCCAGGCCATGTAATGCTTTAAAAGTAAGCATCATCATTTTAAAATCCACCCTAAACCTGACCGGGAGCCAATGCAATGATTCTAACACTGGAGTAATATGACTGGCAATGCTAGTCCCAGTTAAAATCCTGGCGGCTGAATTTTGCACATATTGCAGCTTAAGTGTAGATTTAGAAGCTCCAGCTAAAAGAGCGTTACAATCGTCTAACCGTGAGACGACAAAGGAATTTATCAGCATTTCCGTGACTGTAAAATTTAACATAGAGCGTAGTCTTGCGATATTTCTGAGGTTAAAAAAAGAGGTTTTAACAGTGCTCTGGACAAAAGAATCAAAAGACAGATTTGCATCAAAAATAACTCCAAGGTTCCTCATTCGACTCTGGACTTCCAAAACAGAGCCATCTAGAGTCAGGGACAGATGGCCAGCTTTAGTAATTTGATGACGGGAACCAATAAGCATAACTTCAGTTTTACCACCGTTCAAACACAAGAAATTGTTATCCATCCATGTTTTAATCACAGTAAGGCTGTCAGACAAATAAGCAACCTCATGAGGTTTCAACAAATCATTGGTGACCGAGACCAAGGCCGTCTCAGTACTGTGAAATTTACAAAAACCCGACTGAAGAGGTTTAAAAAGGTTATGAGATGATTACACAAATGAAACACAAATGCACAAATGAAAGGCAACAATACGCTCAAGTAATTTTGCCAAAAATGGGAGTTTTGAAATAGGACGAAAGTTACTGAAATCGTCCAGTGCAACATTTTCTTTTTTAGGTACAGTGGTTACAGCAGCAATCTTTAATGCTGCTGAAACAACCGCAGTCTGTAAGGAGTCGTTTATAATACTAAGAACAACAGGACACAAAGCATCAAAGCAAGATTTAAATAAGCTAGTGGGAATAGGGTCAAGCAAGGAAGTGGTAGATTCATGCTAGATACCTCCTGTTTAAGAGTCTCAGTATCAAGTTGAGGAAATTTAATAAGAGAAACACCAGTGAACTGACATGAGGTAGTAGAAACAGGTGCAATGGAAATTTTTTTATGAACATTATCAATTTTTGAATTGAAAAATTGAAGGAAGGAATTACATAACTGCTGAGAAACAGGCATGGTAGAAACAGCATTATCTTGAAGACAATTTATAGTTTGAAACAAGTGTCTCAGGTTTCCTTGGTTGCTTTCAATAGTCTGAGAAAAATAAGATCATCTTGCAGACTCAGTTAATGCTCTGTAATCACCCAGAAGATCCTTCCAGTGATACGCCATTTACGCTCCATTTTCTGACAGGCAGCCTTCTTATTGCGCAGATTGTCATTATACCATGGAGCAGAATGGGCAAAAGTAACCTTGCGTGTCCTCAGAGGAGCAAAAGTGTCTAATTTAGCAATAAGAATATTATTCAACTGTGAAACTTTCTCGTCCAATGATGTTAAATGCAAATCACCTAAAATGGAAACAACAGAATTCGAAAAAGCTGTTTGATCAATAGATTTCCACTTCTGGAATGTTACAGTTCGAGGGGTACGATGTAAGTGGTCTGACAGACCAATGTCAACAGATGATAACTGAGATGCAATTGAGCCATTTGTAAGCACAAGGTCCAGTTTATGACCTTTACAATGCGTCGGATTTGTTACCAATTGCGAAAAGTTACTTTGGTCCACATGAATATTGAAGTGCCCCACAATAAGGATTCTATGGAACTTCGGGGTCAGCATTGTCAAAAAGTCAGCAAAATCAGACACAAAAGCTGCATGTGACTTAATTTTAGGTGGTTTGTAGACAGTAGAAATGATTGTAGAAGTAGAGGCTGAGACACTTAAGACCAAGCACTCAAATGTAGAAAACTGAGGAATGGTCACAGCACTGATGTTGAACTGCCGATTGTAGACCGCAGTAATACCACCACCTCTGCCAGATGACCTCCAGGAGGAGTAATCTGATTATACAGTAGTCCATCATCTCCTTTATGCCAAGATTCAGTTAAAAACAAAGTCCAAGTTTTTATCAGAGATGAGATTGGCTAAAAGCAGTGCCTTGTTATTCACAGAGCGGGCATTAAACAATACAACATGAATCGGGGTATGCGAAGAAGGCGGCAGTGGTTTATTCTCCAAGCAGGGGACTGATATTAAATTTATATGATCGACACCAATGGAAGGCAAACAGTTAGTCTTACGCTGGCATGTAGTGACAAAATTAAAAATATTAGGAGAAGATGAGGCAAAAAGGCTGCGCCTCGAGACCTGATGTATGTATCGTTTAGGACGCAGCAAGCCAGCATCTTCACAAAGTTCGTAAGAGTCTTTAGGTAAACGATAAGAAGACCGTTTTAAGCTCAAAAGTTGGCGTGCAGTGTACCTTAGGGCCGTAGTCTTTAAGTCCACATACACAGCTGGTCCAGACTGAATCCCCAAAGCACACCGTGAGCTCAATGTCACAAGATCCACATGCACAGCCGGTCCGCAGAGTTGATTCTTCTTAGCACGCCGCAAGTTAATCCAAGTGGAGTGCAGAAATAAAAGCAACAGTCCAAAATATATAAAATGGCACAACCACATCGCAGCCGCAAGAGTGCAGGAAAAAAACAAAAAAGTAAAGTAATGTAGACGGTAAGAGGAGCGGCGGCCAAATGCGCCAGCATTCCCTCAGCAGCACCGGAAGAGTATACGATAATAAGTATAAGATAACAATAATAATTTTTGAGCAGAAAATCAGCATATTAGGATGATTTCTGAAGGATCATGTGACTGGAGTTATCATGCTAAAAATGTAGCTTTTAAATCACAGGATAAATATTTTTTAAATATATTCAAATAGAAAGCAGTTATTTTAAACAGTAAAAATATTTCACAAGTTTACTGTTTTTGCTATACTTTGGATCAAATAAATGCAGGCTTGGTGAGAACAGACTTCTTTAAATAACATTAAAAAGCTTACTGTTCAAAAAACTTTTGCAAAACTTAATGCGATTTTCCACAATACATTTTTTTTTATTACAGTAATAAAAAAAAAAAAAATATATATATATATATATATATATATATATATATATATATATATATATATATATATATATATATATATATATATATATATATATCATTATATAATATAATAACATAAATAATTTTAAATCAAATAAAAATAGATGTTCAAATTTTATTTTAATATTACATTTTAAACAAACAATCAACAATACTCTTTAAAAAAAAAAAAAAAAAAAAAAAAAAACCTTTTTTTTTATAACCTGGTTTAGCAATTAATTGTTTGCTTCAAATGAATGAACACGAAAGATGAATGCCAAGGAAGATATTATGAAGATGTTTTTAATCCAGTTATCATGGTTTTTGAAAGTAGGCACTACCATAGTATTCTTTGAAGTAATTTGGTACATTGCTGTAATAATTCAGTACCACATGATTTGTTTCAAAGTTGCTGAAATTGTGAAATAACATATTATTAACATCACTATACCAGGGTATTATCATTTTTAAGGGTAAACCTGGAGTAAAATACAAAATGAATTAGGTCAAAGATGTTGTTAGTAATTTCTCTGATGAATCCAGCGTCTTTAAGACTACGGAGGAACGCAGCGATCTTTGTTTTACTGCGATAGTTGACCCACTTGTCTCACTCTATACTGACTTTGCCACTGACGCGGTCTACTTATGTATGGCAGCCTCATCCTCCATCGCACCTCAGGCCACCGCTTTTAGCGCTCAGCCCACCGGAGGTAACGGTGATAAATAAGCACGCAGCCCCAGGCCCCGTGTCTGCAGCACAGAGGGATAAAAAGGACAAATAAAACAGGACGGAGGGCGACAGACTGATTTAGCAAGGCCATTCGGGCCTGAAACGAGCGGATTGGGCCCTGGTCACTTTGAAAGGGCCATGGTGCATGTCCGAGAGCGGGGCCAAACGACCACCGGCAATTAGCCTTGATAAATAAGAGCAGATGCAGAAGGAAAGGTGAAAGTGTGACCTTAATGTTATTTAAGGAAAGTTCACTCATTACGGATGTAATGAAAACAGAAGGCATAGTTTTTGCTCTTCTGTTTATGAAAACGTGCCTGGGTCATATTTCACCTCAAACTGGGGTCATGCTATTTATTCAATTTTATGTTTTATTTCTGTATTATCTTTTTATGCCTTTCGAGCATTTTGTGTACTTGTTGGTGTGCCAAAGATAATTTTTCACTTAGTGAATCTATAGATCAATTTGACAAAAGTAGTGTAGGAAAAAATATATATGTATTTATTTTAATACAATATTTTATATATAATTAAATGTTTTACATAATAATTATATTTTTTATACCACCGTAAATTTCAAAACGTATTTAAAAAGTAAAATTAAAGTGGCATGTTATTCATTAAAAATGAATACATTAATAAGTAATTAATATTAATAAATATTTTTTTCAATACAAATTACTATTGACCACATTAATATCAATACTAAATATAATATTAATTTAAATTAATATTAACCAATGTTTTCAAAATATTATATAAAATATGAATTTATTACAAAATAATATATAAAATATAATCATTAATTAGATATGTAAAAATACCCATTTGTGTGTGTGTGTATGTTTATTTATATATATATATATATATATATATATATATATATATATATATATATATATATATATATATATATGTATATATGTATATATGTATTTGAGAATACAAAAAAAAAAAAAAAAAAAAACAGTGGCAGGAAATTGTTTAATGCAAGAATTCTTAATTACCCTAAAAGTAATGATAATCTTCTTTATGCGTGTGTGTGTGTGTGTGTGTATATATATATATATATATATATATATATATATATATATATATATATATATATATATATATATATATATATATATATATATATATATATATATAATTATTTTTATTTTATTTTTTTCCATCTAACCTGATCATGTTTTCCCAAGATTCATTCTGTATGTATGTCTGCGTTGGACTCATAAAGATAAAGAGGTTTTGTCGTTGCGCGTCTCTATGTATCTCTAAAGTCAGTGGAAAATGACAAATGATTCAGGTATAATGTGACCTTGGAGAATATTAATACATGCTACTGATAATAGAAAACACAATTATTAATCACCAACCTGCAGTTTCAGGTTACCCTTGCAGCTGCTGCTGATTTGATCTCTGGTAAAAGTAGACTGCTGTAGCTTTGCTTTGCAAACTCAGTATTCAACTAATGTTTGTACATTTTCTGAAGAAAACAAAACTAGCTGCTTTGATGTTGGGCTGCTCTGAGTGGTTGCTATGCAGAGTGTTTTTAGTGATCTTTCAGTGTAGTGTCTACAGCTTTTCTGTAGGGCATTTTGAGAGTTTTTCTCAATACTTGGAAATGTGTTTTCCAGCCATATTGCCTTGAAGTAGCCTCTAGTCACCAACTAAAGCCTTCTATGGATCAGTTATTTATGATGCAAATAAAAGCGAAAAATGTAAACTCGGGATCCGGTCTCAGGAACATTTCATGTCGCTTGTGTTGAGCTTCTGAGAAAACAGTTGAAAGAATCTGGCAGACCTTTCCTCCGGCTGACACGGACCTTTGTCAGCAGGACGTCCTGACGGGCTTTGTCCTTCTGAGACGTGTGCATTACAGGAGAGAGAATCACAGTAACTCATTCCTGTAGTGGTCAAGTGTACAAACATTTGCTTTGGGCGCTTGCAGACAACAGGTGACTCTGATGGAGAATTAGACGGATCTGAAGGCTTAAAATCCGATTTGCGAGTCTGGAACGAGGCGGGTTAGTTTGAAATCAAGCAAAAATAAAAGTGTGACAATACCTCTTATATTTTACTTACTATGTTAGGACATCACTCAGTCACTCATTCATTCATTTATTCATTGAATTAATTATTTTGGCATATTACTTGTCGACGTCACCAATCCTCTCATTTAATATATATATATTAGCCTATCTATATTAGAACTAATTCTAAAAGAATTGTCACTACAATTGCTAAGTGCTAAATTAAACTATTAATGGAGTTATTAAAGGGAGTTATTGCATGAAATTTGAAATTGCAAACATTAAATACATTAAACCCCTTACGATTTTTATTCCTGATGTTGAGTTGTGCGGAATTGTTCCATGTTTAGCAGTGCTTAATGCTGAAGTCTCAGGCTGTTTGTTTGTGGCTTGTTTGCAGCTGGAGACGTTCGTGTTTGATGAGCGAAATTATAATTCCTGCCCAGACGATCCACAAACACTCTCACACACAAAATCAACAAGATCATCATGTTTTATTCATGATGATTACACTCGGTGCTGCAATCCCCCTTCCCGCCCATTTTCCGCAATCGTTTCGCTTTCCCTAAATGTATATTTATAGTTATTTATAAATTAGGCCATGTTTGTCAGCCACAACAGCTACATTCATGTGTTAGGTTAATAAGCTGTCTAACCTTGAGATCACTGCACTTTTGAAGCACATTTGGATCTTCTGTCGGAGCGCTGGCACGTCGTCTGTATTTGCACTTTTGATAAATAAACATCTTATTGAACCAGTTTGGTTAAAAAACTGAAGTTCTGCATCATTACGCTACTATTACGATGGACATATTGACTGTTTTAACCAGTTTTGCACACCGTGAAGATGACAGGGCTGCGCTGAACTCCAGCCTGACAAACTGGGTGAAAAGAAAGCAGAATCCATTCTTCCGGAAACGTCTGCCGCCAGTCAACACGTCGATCACTTTCCCTCGGTTCAGTTCGCCCCGCGGCCCTCGGTGATGTTTCATTTCGGCCCAGAAGCTGAAATTGAATTTCCTGTGGTGATATACACATCCACACAGTGAGGAATATCAAGGTGCTTGAGGAAGAGTTCCGAGCTCCTGGGAGTGTCTTACCCTCAGAACGGGGACAGAGAGCAGATTCTGGCTTATTGTGAAGAGCAGCAATGAAATCAAACTGACGTGTGTGTGTGTGTGTATGTGTATATGTGTGTGTGAGAGGAGTTCTTTCATCAACCCGTATGGCCATTTTCACCTCTCATCGCAGTCTGCTTTTGTTGTCATAGTATTTTGTTTTTATTTATTATATTTTGATCTGTTTTATATTCCTAGTGACTTTGGTGAAAACATCTTAAATGCATTCTTAACACATACAGCTGCCAGTGCTTTACTTTTACAGTATATATCAGAAATTCAGTGCGTTTATTCTTGTTATAAACAGACACCATGTTACATTTTTGATGAAGATTTTTGTTGTTGTTTTCTATCTCTCCATCCATCCATTATCTATCTATCTATCTATCTATCTATCTATCTATCTATCTATCTATCTATCTATCTATCTGTCTGTCTGTCTGTCTGTCTGTCTGTCTGTCTGTCTGTCTGTCTGTCTGTCTGTCTGTCTGTCTGTCTGTCTGTCTGTCTGTCTGTCTGTCTGTCTGTCTCTCTCTCTCTGTCTGTCTCTCTCTGTCTGTCTCTCTCTCTGTCTGTCTGTCTGTCTGTCTGTCTGTCTGTCTGTCTGTCTGTCTGTATGTGCTCTTGTATAAGTCTTCTGAATCTGATTTAATCATTAATGAATGTTCAATCATTTTTATCATGAAATATTAAACATCTTATTTTTTATATAATACCTTCTCCAAAGAAAAGTAATATCAGCCTTACAGTTCAGTAATAATAAAAATAAAAATAATACATCATTTATTATATACATTTTTATATAAAATTATTATTTTTTAAATATATTCTCCAAAATAAATGAATCTGATACTTCATTATTATTAGTGCTGTCAATCGATTAAAACATCTAATGGTGTTAATCACAGTCATGGATTTACCTGTAAATGTGTTGAAATAAAGATGCATGACAAACTAGTTTGAGGAAACAGAACCTTTCACACTTCCGCCAGGTATGAAACATAATCCTTATTATTCTGTATCATTATTCTTTTGTTTTTATTCAGCCATTATCAGCCTTTAAACTGGCAATAAAACATTTATCAAGCCACATCGCTTCAATCCCAGTATACATTTACCCAACTATTATCAAAAGTATTTCTAAATAAATACAACAAAACATTTCTTGACCAAACCTTATCAAACCATTAATTTGCGCTAAAAAAATATTAACGCATTACAATTTGATTAATTGCATGCATTAACGTTGACACCCCTAATTATTATTATCATTATTGTGCATTATTTCTTCTTCTTCACCATGAATATCAGCCTAATACTTTATACTTTATTGTTATACTTTATCCAAAATAAATGAAATATCAAATATATATAGTCCATTAATAGTATTTATTTATTTATTACTTACATTTATGTAAATTTATTTACAGTAGTATTTTTGAGTTATTTAATTGCCTTGAAGTTTTCTGATCTCAGATATCAAGGAATAGTTTGAGTTTTTTTTTTGGCTTATAATCTTGCCTCCCACTGTGACTCAAGTCTAAACTGCAGTTAGTGTAAAGGTTAGAAGGTGAGTAAATGATGACAACATTTCCGTTTAGTGTCATCTGTCCCTTTAAGGCATCTCAAATCACCCCCATAAAATAAAAATGAGCACACATAACCTTTTGCTTCATATTTTGAAGGCTTTATTTTGTGTAACAAAAGGCATTGTTAATGAGTGTGACCTCTGATACGCCGTCCCATTTCTCCTCTTCACTCTGTTTAGCATAAATTATTACCGCTAGCATGTGGGCGACCACATCCACTTCCAGGATTAATGACTCACTCTCCCACAGACACCGCACTCCAGCGCCCGGCTCTCCCTCGGCTCCCTGAGCTCCCGTTTCCTCAGGGCGGAGCGCTGCGCTGCGGTGGGATGATGGGATGGGGAGTGCCGTTACCCCCGATTACCTTTCCCAGGCCTCATCAACCCATTTACACTGACGAGGGATGCCGTAGTCCCGTATTTGCCCATGCAGGCTAATGCTTTTTATTTGTAGCAAGTGAGATGACCTTATAGCAAACTAACATTTGAAAACACACTGATCTTCTATTAGTAGATTTTGGACACTAGGTGGTGCTAATGTGACGTGTAATCTCTCAAGTGGGCGTTAATGTTTATAATTATCAACCTTTTTTTAGGAGATGTAAACATTTATAATTTACAGTCTTTGTTTTCCAGGAAAGTGATCCAAGAATATCGATGATTCATATCAAGGGCGTATGCAGAGTTTTATTCAATTGTGTAGAAAGAGAATGTGCCTCCTCCGAGTACTTTCCGCCTTTAACTGGAAATAGAAAGTAGCAAAATATATTTTTGCTAGGCAGGGACATAAACTAAAGCTTACTGTCTTTAGAAAATCAAGGAAAGGTCTTAAGCAGTAAAAATAGAAAAATTGTGTTTGTCCAAAAATTTGGAGTTGGAAATACTTTTTTTTTTAAATGTTTTTGAAAAAAGTATCTTCTGCTCACCAAGGCTCTGTTTATTTGATCAAAATACAGTAAAATTAGTAAAATTCTGAAATATTATTACAATTTAAAATAATTGTTTTCTATGTGAATATATAGTAAAATGTAATTGATTCCTGTGATTGTAGCTGAATTTTCAGCATCATTACTCTAGTATTCAGTGTCACATGATCTTCAGAAATCATTCTAATATGCTGATTTGCTGCTCAAGAAACATTTCTGATTAACATCAATAATGAAAACAGTTGTGCTGATTGATATTTTTGTGGAAACTGTGACTTTTTTTTTTAGGATTCTTTATTTGAAATATAAATGTTTTGTAACTCTATAAATATCTTTACTACCACAATTGATCAATTTAAGGCATCCTTGATGAATACAATTATTAATTACTTGTATAAAAAAAAAGTACCTGCCCCAAACTTTTAAACGTTTTTTTTTTTTTTTTCCTCATTTATTACCTAGATTATGATTTGTAAAGTAATCTTAAAATATAAGGGAATACTTTAACTTTTCTTTAGAGAAAGTATTACAAAGAAACCCCTATAATTAAACAATAATAATAATAATAATAATAATAATAATAATAATAATAATAATAATAATAATAGTTGCTGTTGTTGTTATTGTTATTATTATTATTATTATTATTATTATTATTATTATTATTATTATTATTATTATTATTATTATTATTATTATTATTATTATTATTATTGTAAATTGAGTCCAAAAGTATAATCTGGTTGTGCTTCTCTACTTAATGTTTAGGTGTAATGCTGAGTCTTGGCCAGATGGGGGAGCTGTGTTCATTTCAGGATTTCATCTCTCTCTCTCTCTCTCTCTCTCTCTCTCTCTCTCTCTCTCTCTCTCATATGTGCATTCAACACGTTCCCAACTCCAAATGATGCATTAAAACAGGCATTATTATCGGACCAAACAGGAGACTAGTTACGCAAGGCAGCACAGGTACTTTTTGGGGCCTTTATCAGCAGAGACAATTCTCAAACATTCATTCACAGGAGAGAGTTTCTTCAGAAACAGCGGCCTGAGGTGATTCTGAGGCGGGAATCCAAATGGGAAATGTTTAAGGTCAAGTAATTCACATTGTTTCACGTATCTGCGACTCCGCCGCTCTCAGTGCTCACACGTCTGTGTGTAAAGATGGTTGGACGTTCAACAGACGTGACCTCATGTTTCTCGGTCCCGGACCAGGAATGTCAGCATTAAATCTTAGTTTGACATGGAGACGCTGAGGCCGAGAGCAAATCTCAGCCGCTTGCTTGGGTTTGTCCTTAAACGCTTACTGTAGGGCCATACTGATGAAGCCTAAGCAGAATACACAGTAGCTGGTCATCAATTATTGGACTATTAAAGATGTGCAGTACCTCCGTGCAGTCTGCTGAACACAGATATTAATTGCATATTTGTGTGCGAGCGTTTTATTCTGTGAAATTCAACGTAAATACCATCTGCCAGCGTGCAGAAAAGCAGATGGTAAAATCAGGTGCGGAGATACTGCGGTAAAACACTGCATCACCTCAGCGTGAGCGTGGATAGAGAGGACAAAGCCAACACGCTCCTTAAACCCAGTCTAAATTAACACTGTAATGCATCAGATGCAGTGGAAATGGCCTGAGTAATTCTGGATCACGATAAATGATTTAAATTACAATGAGCGCCTTTACGTGCAAATCAAGACTGCGATAACTATATAAAAAATAAAATAAAATAAATAAGCTCTTTATGAAAACCAGTCAAGTATTTGAAATGACCATGTGCCAAATTTTATATAAACATCGTCAAACCCAGTTTTGGGAATCATGATCTGTTGTTTTTCTTCATTATGCACATGTTAGAGAAAGTGTTATGGTTCTCTGAATGACGTATAAATAGCGTAACATTTCGGAACTTTATTAAAGACCAGATGAACGAACATTCTATTAATGTTACTTGAAGAACGTTCGTTCATAATGTTGAGAAAACATTGATAGAACGTTACCTGTAAGTTCCCTGGAAGTTTGTTTAGCAAATCACGAAGTGTCCTGAAGGGTGTTTTTGGATATGTACCATAGTAAAATCATGGTGCTCTTTGAAGTGTCTTGACGTATATCAGGCACCAATGGTCAGAAATTTACACTCAGTAAGTGTCAAATTCTATCTATATAAGCAAAAGCAGAATACTTTTTTTTTCAACAGCTCTTATCACAGTATCATCACACTATACTAGTCAAAATATGAACTGTTTTGAACTTTGATAATAATACATGTTTCTTGAGCAGCAAATCAGCATATTAGAATGATTTCTCATGTGACACTGAAGACTTTTAACATATATTCACATAGAAAACAGCTATTTTAAATTGTAATAATATTTCACATTATTGCTGTTTTACTGTATTTTTGATCAAATATATGCAGTGTTGGTGAATATGCGGAGTCTTCTTTCAAAAACATAAAATCTTACCAACCCCACACTTTTGGATGGTAATATATAACCATATAACTGAACATCTTTCTTGAAAGTAGTCACAGGTACACCATTTTGGTCACGACATTGACAGATGTGATAATGAGTTTTTACAGTGCTGTCCTGCTCTTATTAAAAGAGACCCTGCTTTTAGATGTTCCACCTTTATTAAAGCGGGTAATTCAGTCCAGTGGTCCAGGTGAAGAACTGCTGCTCCGGCTGATCTCTCTCTCTCTCTCTCTCTCTCTCTCTCTCTCTCTCTCTCTCTCTCTCTCTCTCTCTCTCTCTCTCTCTCTCTCTCTCTCTCTCTCTGTGTGTGGTTGTGTTTGATTTAGAGCAGCTCAAACGCTGTCACGCAAGGCCAAATGAAGCCACAGGTGATCTGAGCGGCGATCGATCCGCACACGGATGTGAAAACCAGATTAACTGATGCTCTGACCGAGGTGCAGCTGTGTTGATGAAAGAACGAGAGGACCGGGAAAGCACTTTTCATGCTTTTTCTACTTGAGGTGGAGGAAAAGAGTGTTTGTTGTGTTTTGGACTGGTCTTTTCGAGCGCCAGTGCTGAACCACAGTTTTTGTGTGTTTAGAGTCAAGATGGAAATAACTCCATTCTGGCCTTTAGAAATTCCTTTTGTATTTTTAAGTAACCACTAACTAAATTCATTCTTATTATTATTTTACATAAAAGTAATAGTTCTTGGTTCATTTCAATTCTGATATAACAAAAAAAAATAAAAATCTTGTGCTTCAGCGAAGTGAGTCATTTTAGGCTTTGCAATTTATCTGAGACACATTTTAATTGATTGATTACAAGAATTGGATCATATGACTACACTGGTTAAGTTGTATTTTTTTTATACGACCAATAGAAAGGTGTGTTGTCTATTTATTGTCTGTCTTATTGGATCCAGGCTGCAAACCACAACTTAAACTAAAAAAAAAAAAAAAAAATTGCAATATTTGTATTGGTGTGGAGCTGTAGATTCACTGGTCAGGGATACTGATGGAGGTCCCGTGTTGTTCTGGAGAATGGTTTATTAATGGATTGTCGTCATTCATTACAGTATTTTTGTAAGCAAACAAGCAGCAGTTTTGATTCTTGATTGTTGCGAGAATGTGTGGGAAGGTTTAGTTTCTTTCTGTATCCACTCTACCGTCTCCTTAGACTCAAGTAATAGAAAGTCTGCTCTCAATATATAACCGAGGACCTTGTGACCCGCTGACTCCGACCTACAACTGGGTTCATTTCACTCAGCACTGCACCATCACACCCACATTCCCACAGATAAAATGAACAGTCATAGTGGACTATTCCACTAACCTTCCTCCAAAATAAAGAAACATGACACTGTTTTTGAGGAGGAAATATGGAGACCTAACATTATCAGCTGCTCATCTACACCCAAAACCACAGCAGAATGACTACGATGACGTTATATAGGAGTATTACATTGCTGTTTTCTAAAGATATTTTGGACATGTTCAGATCCTTCAGCCATGCTTACACATTCATAAGTAATACTTCTTGGATCATTTCAGATTTGTTACAGAAGTGTGTTCTGATGGTTGTGTGCTGCTTTTTAAGAGGATGAATTTAGACACTTTAGAGGGTTTTAGGGTGTGGACAGCCTGCTGTGCTTCAGTATGCTAACAGTAACTGTCAGCATGCTAAAACCCTCTCCAAAAACTCTCTAAATGCATCCGCTTTAAAGCACTTAAATCATGTTTAGTTTTCACTTGGCCTCATTTTATTGAGGTACATTGTTTTGTAAAATAAATGTGTTCAAATGATAGTAAATTAATTACTTCTTGTGATTGTATACAAGATGTTTATATATATATAAAAAGTGTTAATTTACTCAACCTCAGGTCATCCAAGATGTAGGTGACTTCCTTCAGTAGAACAGAAAAGAAGATTTTTTTTGCTGTTACCTTGGTGATTCATGTAATGCAAGTTAGTGGCCGTTTTAAGAATTTAAAAAAAAAAAACAAATCAAAGAACACAATTAATACCTGTGGCTTCCAATGATATATTGAGGTCTTATGAAGGGAAACGATCGGTTTGTGCAAGAAACTGAACATCATTTACAACATTATTACCTGTGATTCAGAGCCTCAGGCAAACGTCTGGGCTGCGTTTCCCAAAAGCATCGTAAGCCTAAATTGATCATAGCTCCATTGGTTTCAGTGGGTCTACGATGTACTGAAGCTTACGATGCTTTTGGGAAACGCGGCCCTGGTGTGATGTTCTGGTGGTGAATGAATCAATCTTTTGACCTGGCTCTTTACTGAACTAGTTGAATCGGTTCACCTAATCGGACTGAACATCTGAAACAGTTTGAGGCTCGAGCAGCACAGATCTATAAGATACGGATTCAAATCTCACCTTCAGACGCCTGGCAGTCATTCTGACTGGAAATGAGCCAAAATAGCGGCATATAACTGATGCTGTGATGAATGAACCATTCAGGCTCCAGTTCCTCTAACAGTCACTGAACGGAGGAAACAGTTTGACTCAGACCGAAGAGCGATGAACCGCTGATATGAGCATGAGTGAACTGAACACTTGAATGAAGGGGTGAAATTAATGTTTTTTATGGTTTCTCATAGTTTCTTGCACAGACCGATCTTTTCGCTTCATAAGACCTCAGTACATTGACAGGAGCCACAAGTATTGCAAAAGCCTCTATATCAGGGGTGCCCAATCCTGCTCCTGGCAATCAACTGTCCTGCAAAGTTCAGCTCCAACTATAATCAAACACACCTGAAGAAACTACTTAAGGTCTTCATGATCGCTTGGAAATTAAAGGCAGGTGTGTTTGATTAGAGTTGGATCTGAACTTTGCAGGACAGGCGATCGCCAGGAGCAGGATTAGACACCCCTGATATAGAGGCTTTTTTTCTTCTTTTTTTGGACTCTCAAGTGCCAGTAGCCACTGATTTGCATTTTAATGAATCACAAAGTACCACAGTTTCCACAAAATAATGAATGAATGAATGTGTTTGTTATACTACTGAAAAATCTTGAGTAAATTAACAGCAAATTTTCATTTATTTATTTATTTTGGGTGAACTGTCCCTTTAAGATCGTTTTAAAGAGAACATAAAATATGATTTACTTTATTAGTTAGAAAATAAGAAAAACAACTGGAGTAGTTTATGGAGTAGAAAGAATGTTTGGTGAATCTGGTCTGCTCTCGTGAATTATGTGTTTCTGTGCAGGATTCAGGTTCAGATCCATGAAAATCAACGGATTTAACTCTGTTAATTTAACTCTGATTCAAGAAATGTACACACTTTTGGATGGATTTTATTTGATCTGTGTGGGAGCAGCATTAAAAGCGCCACTTAGTGTCATTTGTCTCAAGACCTCGCAGCCATTACATCACATTGAATAACACTGCAGCGTCATTTTTCATCGAGCCAATTGTGCGATTATGTATTCAACCCTGGGCTGCAACAGTCTGAGGGCATTGAAGATGAATAACCTCTTAGTAATTAACTGCAGCATCCGTGAAACCGTGTGTTATGTGTCCCGTCACACGAGCGCTGCAATCATCTAATTAAAAGCTTGGGTGTAAATCAAGCATTAAACATAGTGCCATCACCTTTAAACTCGCAGCATCCGCCAAAGCCAAAGCTCCTCTTGAGGCCTTCTGGTTTGGACTTTTTATTTAAGCAAAATGCATTGAATAAATTCATAAAACTGCTAGTTTGGAGCGTCTGCCCTTGGCTATCATAATGTACACATCATTGCTCTGACGGCAATGTGCTCTTCCTGTGCAACCTTCATTAACTGCGGAATGAGACTAAAATGTGTTCTTCAATTATAAGAGTATCGCCCCGAGTTATACGGTTTCGGTGAACAGTAAACAATGAAAACTCATATTTAGACATCTCTGCTTTGAATGTTGAGTTATATTGCAGTATGAGAGGTTAAACGAATGGGCCGTGAGAAATACAAGCTGACATGCTGGTAATTATCAGAGAAAAATTATCATCCTTAAGTTTGTAAAAAGCACAGTAACGCACTACAGTCAGCGGCCAAAAACATGGCGTAGCACTTTCCAAAACATTCAGTTTTCAAGATGCACGTGTATATTTATCTGATCTTTGATTCGATCACGCGCAGCAGCACAAAGTTGATTCTGTGCTTACTTGACTTAATATTTTATGTTTTTTGTAGATTGTTGCAGATTTAAGTAGCAAATGAGAATCGCTAAACTTAATGCATATATTTTGAGACAAAGCTCTTCTTTATTATTTTCAGTTTTGTTTAAGAGAAATTAGAGCAATAGTTTTAAAATAACGGAAGAGCATGTAAAAGTATGGTATTTGGGGTAAAAAAAACGCCCCTGCTGTTGGGGCTAAAGGCGCACAGTAATTAACATGATAATTAATAGATGGCTGACTTTTCCATTTGTTGACATGACATGGTTAGATTCAGATGGTAAATATCATATATTGTGTTGGGTGTCCATATTAGAGATAATCACCATGTTTGGAATGAAACCATCATATTTAAAAACATGATATTAATCATATCATATAATAAAATGTAATTTGTTGTTACTACTGTAAATATATATTTAGTTATTATTGGATCTCCTTCGATACTTTCAGAATATTTACTTATTAAAATGATTTTGTTTCTGTATTTTAAAATATATATTTTTTTATATTAAAGGAACACTCCACTTTTTTTGGAAATAGGCTCATTCTCCAACTCCCCCAGAGTTAATAAGTTGAGTTTTACCGTTTTTGAATCAATTCAGCCGATCTCCGGATCTGGCGATAGCACTTTTAGCATAGCTTAGCATAGATCATTGAATCCTATTAGACCAGTAGCATCGCGTTCTAAAACGATCAAACAGTTTCGATATTTGTCCTATTTAAAACTTGACTCTTCTGTAGTTATATCGTGTACTAAGACCGGCGGAAAATGAAAAGTTGCGATTTTCTAGGCTGATATGATTAGGAACTACTCTCATTCCGGCGTAATAATAAAGGAACTTTACTGCCGTAACATGGCCGTGGCAGGCGCAGTGATATTATGCAGCGCCTGAAAGTAGTGCCCAGCTACCGGGCACTACTTTCAGGCGCTGCGTAATATCACTACGCCTGCTGCGGCCATGTTACGGCAGCAAAGTTCCTTGATTATTACGCCGGAATGAGATTTAAAAAAAAGCCGTGTGTCACAGATGCTGACTGATTTTGTTTTGAATCCAGAACGTTCCTTTAAATCATGCCTTTTTATTTATTTGTTGTGCATTTGATTGTTAAAAGTATGAAATTTTTCAAAATTTAAGAGTGACTCATTATCTATGCTTGCCAATGACAAGCGTTCTCCAGTGTATCTCAGACACAAACTAACAATGTCCTACATAGTCAAGAACCGCTTGTTTCCTGGTATTTGTCAAGCTTGCATCTAAAAGGAAATGATTAAATGTGCATGAAGAGTTTGTGTGTGTCTGTATGCATGTTAGGCTTGCTGTACGTCACTTTCAGAGAAGTTGTGTGTGGTCTTGAAGACAGCAGGCTTATTTAATAAGTAGTTGGGAGAAAGAGAGAGAAAGTTTCACCTTTTCGTCCGTTGCCCTTTACCTGACAGCCAAGATAAACGAGCCGGTGCGCAGAGAGGTACGAGAGCGCAAACACGTGTTTCTGTTTGCCAAGCCGTTCAGACTGACGGCCACAATCCTTATTTATTGACCAGCATAAAACAGCCTTTATAAAGCAGAGCCTTGACACATTACAGGGGAAAATAAACAATAGAAACGGAGACAAAAATGCACATGGATTGAATCTACTGGTGGGGTGAAGATTGTGGAAGTTTTATGTTTTTTTTTTTTTTTTTTTATGAGCGTTTAAAAGAGTGGAGAATAAAAGAAAACTTTGTTAAACCTTGAAGTCTCAAGGATATTTAGACCTCTAGTTTGAATACTTGAGCATGTGTGGTTGAAATGCAGTTTTAGGTGTTGCTGAGGTGTTTTAAAACAGTGGCAATCTTTTGCAGTTGTTTTGACTGGTTGCTAGGGTGTTGTTAAGGTGTTAAATAGCTGCTGGGTAGATCAGTTGTTGCTGAGATGTTGATAAGGTCTTCTGAATGGTTATTAGGGTGTTTCTATGTAATCGCTATTGGTTTTTGTTGGTTGCTTGGTAGTTTCTAAAGTGCTCTGAGAGGTTTCTAGGATGTTGCTAAGGTGCAAAATAGTTTATAGGCAGTTGCTGGATATTTTGGATAAATTAGCTGTTGCTATGTGGTTGATAAGGTATTCAGAATGGTTGTTAGGCTGTTTCTAGATAATCGCTGTTGGTTGCTAGGTAGTTGCTAAGGTGTTCTGAGAGGTTTCTAGGATGTTAAGGTGCAAAATAGTTTCTAGGCAGTTGCTGGATGCTTTGGATATATTGGTTGTTGCTAGGTGGTTGATAAGGTCTTTTGAATAGATATTAGGGTGTTGTTAGATAATTGCTGCCACGTTCAAGTGGTTGCTAGGTAGTTGCTAAGGTGTTCTGAGTAGTTTCTAGGATGTTGCTAAGGTATAAAATAGATTCTCTGCAGTTGCTGAACTTTTGGATAGATTACACTATAAAAAGTGACAAGTTGACTTGACTTAAAAAAAAAAAAATGAGGAAACCCGTTGCCTTAAAATTAAATAAATAATAATCTTTTAAAAAATGTTAAGTAAAGTTGACAATTCACTTAACTTTTTTTTTTTAATTAAAATTTACTTACAAATTTTAAGGCAAAGGGTTTCCTCAATTTTTTTAAGTTAAGTCAACTTATCACTTTTTACAGTGTTAGTTGTTGCTAGGTGATTGATAATGTCTTCTGAATGGTTGTTAGGGTGTTTCTGATTTCTAATTGCTGGCATGTTTTTTTATGTGGTTGCTAGGTAGTTGCTAAGTTGTAAAATAGTTTGTAGGCAGTTTTTGGATGCTTTCCGACTTTTCTGACGAGATGCGCATGGCAATCAAATGCAATTTATCATGCAGCCTTAGTTGTTGCTAGGTGATTGATAAGGTCTTCTGAATGGTTGTTAGGGTGTTTGGTTCCTAGGGTGTTGCTAAGGTGTAAATTAGTTTCTAGGTAGCTGCTAAAAGCTTTTGTAGTTTAGTTGGTGTGGGGTGGCTAATTAGGTCTTCTGAATGGTTTGCTAGGGTGTTGATAGGCAGTTGTGGGAAGTTCTGGGTGGTTGCTAGGTTGTTGCTAGGATGCTCTTGCTGGTTGTTGATGTTCTTGTTGGCATTTGCTAGGTGGTTTCTAAGGTGTTGCTAAGAAAACAAAGCGCAGAATTCTCCATTCAAACTCTATTTAGTCTCATTGCTGTCAAGATGAAAAAGATGCGTTATTAAAGGAATCGCATTGGTGATTGTTCTTCTCCCTGAGGTATTATAACTACCTGTTTGTCCTCGTAGTATTTAATTTTTTTAGATAACATGGTTACCTGCTGTGCATTTGTCATGCTCTTTTCTTCTTGTTTCTAGCTGTGCAGCTTCCAGTAATCTGTCCCTAATCTCAAGACACACTGCAAAGCAGAGCAGATAAGAGGAGAACTTCTTTTTGTGCACTTTTTCTCTGACAGCCTCTCTGAAGAAGGCCACACATATTGTCTATGTTCAGCATACAATACTGGAATACTGCTTACATACACACACACACACACACACACTGCAGCTAAATTCAGTTGCCAATTCACCTTTTCGTACTTAATCCTGTTCTGTACATACAGTTCGTTTATGGGAATGAAAACCGCATTGACCAAACTGACTTTACGAAAAATGCAGTGTTGCCAGATCTTAGTAGAAAAAAACACCAGTAAGACCAAAATACTGCAACCTTCCTATACTCCATAAACTGTGTAGCATGTACCAATCTAAAGTTTTGTTTAACTTTTGGCAGATAATGATTCAAAACAGTGTATTTAATGCATAGAGACATTAAATACAGTGCATAGTTTACTCGTGAAATTCTGGAGTATGTTAGTATGCTACTATGAACCATGAGAGTCGCCCTTGAATTCGGTCAAGGCACAAACACCTCGTTGTTTGATTCATTAACTTCGGGACTTCTCTCAAACTAGCCCTCTGGAAAATTACATTCAGTATCAGTGGACAAATCCAGAATGCTAATTCATTTGCTTCACCCTGTGTGAGGAAGAGTTGCACTCCATTCTGTGATATTTGATTAACCCTTGTCTTCTGCTCAATTGACTTGCCTTTCTTTACGTTCAGTGTCCCAGAGATCCTGATGTTGCACATGTAAAAATATTAATAGTGCTTTTGAAATTAACTTCTTTTTAATCTCTTTATTTATATATTTAGTTAGTTTTTATATGAAACCAGTACACAGATTTAATTGAAATTATAAACTCGGTTTTCCATAGTAAAGTAGTCATGAAAAATTATTAAATTTAGTACCGATATTTGCAAATTATTGTTATTATGTATAGTTTATTTACATATTTTAATTTTATTTTAAATTCATAATTTGAGACATTAAATATATTTAAATATCAATATTGTACCAAATATGTGTTATATATTTTTGCAAACTTTATTAAAGCAAATGATATTGCTAAAAGAACATACAATATCTTTATTTTATTTAAACTCCTTTATTATTTAATTCGATTTTATTTACATATAGTACAGATATTGAAATATTAAGATTGTACTAAATATATATATATATTTTGCAAACAATTATTGTAGCAAATTTTATTGTTAAAATAACACAATTATTTTTAGAATTTTTTTATATTCATAATTATTTGTATTTTTATGTATTTTTAGATTTTAATTTTCTTTTTTAATTAATTTATTTTTCCATTTTAATGTGTGTATATTTAATTTTTTTTATATATTCATTTTATTTCTTTATTGCAGATAATATCAGCATAAAATTAAGATATTAGGGTCAAATCAAATTAAATCTTCAAGCCAATGAAACATACTCTACCCACAACCACAATGCGATGAATACATTTGCGTGTACCAATTCTGCAATCTTACTCCTACAATCTGTTACACTCTACGGGAATTCAGTTTTGTTATCTTCAATATTTAATGTGCCTTTCATTGTTGAAAAAAAAAAAAAAGGCTCAAGAGACGTTCTCATCCATATGCATGTTGTGATAAGACGGATAGACATCACTGCCAAAATATCCCGTGTCCCTGCTGATTGTTCCACGTCAATCAGTGGCCATCAGAATAACACACAGCGAGGAAAAGCTCCTGCATCTGGTTCCCTGGTGGCTTGGACCAAAGAAAGAGCATCAGATAACCTTATATTGGGATGACGCCATACTGTTTCCCGAAACCACGCATTTTTCTCATTCTTTCACTTGCTCATTTTTCCTCCCTGTTTTTGTCATTCCTCTCCGAGTCTGAGGTTCTATCTGATGCCGAAGTAATTTAACTGAAGTAGATAAAGTGGAGTAGAGCAATCCACTGCGATTCTCGTTTGAGACGTTGTCCTCTCAGCCCATCTCTATAAATTGGATCAAACAGAATGCAGATGTGTAGACACCGGCAGCTCTGTGATCCGTACCAATGGGACGGAGGAAATAATTGCGGACACTAGCCGGAGATCCGGAGATGTGGTCTCAATTCCTTGTGTGGTATTGATGTTTGGTGTGGAATAATAAATCGCATCGACCTTTGCTGAACTTTTTTGACATCTGATCATCCCTCTTGGTTACGAAATACAGGATAGACTATTTGATCCAGCTCTAAGATGGTCTTAACTGGGGCTCATTCTTCGGTCGTCACTTATTACATCTGAGATGATTTGAAAGATGCCAGATCTTCTAATCCTGATAACTAACATCTGGCTAATTTGGTTCTTCACACGAATTTGCGTATTTGATTAAGATATCTGGATTAAGTTGTCTAGATTACTGCACGTTCTCGTGTTCTCTGAAAAGGGCAGATGTATCGATACTCGAAACCACGATCAGCAATGCAGCGATTGGCTGGCAGCAAGACAGCAACGTAATGACATCATATAATTAAAAAAATAATTAAAAAAAGACACCTGACGAAAAAAATTGACAAATTTCTGGACCTTTATAAGGAAACAGCCAAGTGAACAAATCTACATAAATGTTATAATAGATCAATGAAATGTGCGCAGTTTTTAATTCATTTGTACATTATTCCCAATTATTTGTATTCACGATTTCTAGAATTTGTACAGGCTTTACATTTTTATTTCAATGTTGTAATTAGCAATTCATTTAATTTTATCTTTGAAACAGATTTGTTATGTGACAGCATTAAATGAAGTTTCTTAAGGGTCAAGATCAAGTTATCTGCATCTCCTGCGCTCCATCAAGCCACTCCCATAATATCTGTCACCAGATTAACTGTATAGCATGTGTGTAATACTCCAATACAATTATAAACTAATTATTTCATCACTAATAAATCTTTCAATGAGTAAAACTTACTGTGCCTATAGTATTATAGACTACACAACATTATTATATTATTTTCAAATTAATTTTTAAATAATTTTTATTTTAAAGGATTGTCCCTGGATCACTCTTGGGATACTCTTGTAATAAAATAGCGGTGGCTGGGACATATTTTAAGTATCAATTCTGCTTAAAAAAATGCAATCTAATCCTGTTTACATGAAATATGGACCTTTTTATGTTTATGGACCTGTTTATGGAAGTTTATGGACCTGTTGCTATGACAGCAACTCCAGGATGAGCTTCGAAGAACAAAATGATCCACGATCAAGTGAAATTAGCAACAATCAAATTCACAAACCCATTACAAATATCTAAATTAATAATAATAATAATAATAATAATAATAATAATAATTATTATTATTATTAGTAGTAGTAGTAGTAGTAGTAATAATAGTATTTTATTTTTTATTATTATTTTTGGAAATTATTGCAGCAATTTTTATTACAAAAAGTGTAACAAGATAGTCAAATAATTAAAACATATTTTATATGATAATGATATATTTTCAGTTTTCATTTTTATTTAAGTATTAGTAATATTATATTCTTTTTTATATTTTTATTAGTCTGTTTTTAAATTATTTATTTATTTAATCAGTTTTAGTAATTTTACTATTTCAACTTTAGCTTATTTTATTTCAGTTGGTAGCCAAATGTATTTAAAAAAAAAAAATAATAATAATTTGCATATATATGATTTTTTTATAATAACAATTTTATAATTAATTTAAGGCAACACACACACACGTTTGTTTTTGTGGTTTACGTGGACTCTCCATAGGCGTAATGGTTTTTATACTGTACAGACTGTATGTGCTATTGCCCTACACCAACCCTACACCTAAACCTACCCCTTACAGGAAACTGTCTGCATTTTTAGATTTAAAAAAAAAAAAAAAAGCACCATTTAGTGTGTTTTTTAAGCCTTTTGATTTATGGGGACATAGGCAGTGTCCTCATAAACCACCTTCAAATTGTAATACCTATATCATGCCCATGTCATTATACAAATGTATGTCCTCATTTGTCACAAAAATGTGCGCGCGGAGCACACACACACACACACACACACACAAACCGTCAAAAACTGGTTACATATCCCATGCAAAACTCATAATTGCTACAGTGTTGTGGGTACTTACTAGGGTGTTCTGTGGTTGCTAGGGTGTTCTGTGCAGTTGCTATGTGGTTTCTTACAGATCTGAGTCAAAATAGTCTCAAATCCAGATATAGCTCAGGTCCCTCCTTAAATGAAGTCTAACATATTTTTTTAAGCTTGTTTTCTCACCTGCTGGTCCAAAATTGTAAGTCTGATTGCTTAGAAAAGTAATAACAAATTTCATTTTCCACCTTATTTTCTGTCTCACACCGTCTCACACCGGTAGCTGCAGTCCTCGGGGAAACATGCGGATGGTAGTTGGACTAGGAAGTGTTTGGGTTTACTGTGGATTCCCAGTGTCATTGACAGTCTGGCACTGCTGCAGGTCTGAAGGCATGAAGGGGTCAGAGACTGAATGTCCTCTTCCAGAGAGATGGGCCACCACTGAGGGACCCTCAGATGATATTGAAGCATCTTAAATGAAGACAAGGCAGCCCTTGAATCATATCAGAGATTGAGCACGAGTGCCCAAGGCCATCTGCGGCTGCATGAGTGAATGAGACCATACAGAAGTAAACAGAAAACTACTTTAGACTGATTTTATGACATGAAACATAAGAACGCAGTCTGCACCAAAGCCATCTTGGGTTACATGAACCGTACGGAAGTATTTCAGATAGTTTCATGTCATAACTGGGCCTGATCATTAAATTAATTTATATTTAGTTCTATTGCATTTTAGACATTAATTAGATACGAAAATAATCGAAATGCTATACAAATACACTACTGTTCAAAAGTTTGAGGTCAGACAGATTCTTTAGCAAGAAATTGAATATTTTTCTTCTGCAAGGATGCATTAAATTGGTCAAAAGTGGCGGTAAAGACATTTATAATGTTGCCAATTATTCCTGTTTCAAATAAATGCTGTTCTTTTGAACTTTGTTCATCCAAGAATTCTGAAAATAAATAAAATTTATTAAAAAATAAATAAAAAATACAATAAAATACAGTTTCTTCAGCAGCAAATCAGCATATTAGAATGATTTCTGAAGGATCATGTGACACTGAAGACTGGAGTAATAATGCTGAAAATCCAGCTTTGATCACAGGAATAAATTACATTCAGCAATATATTCAAATGGAAACCACTTACTTAAAATTGTAATAATTTTTCAGAATATTACTGTTTTTACTGCATTTTTACTGGTTAGCATACAAGTCTTCTTGAAGGGGTCCTATGACACTGAAGACCGGAGTAATGATGCTGAAAATTCAGCTTTGATCACAGGAATATTTGATATAATCAAATAGAACACCGTTATTTTAATTTGTAATGATATTTCACAATATTGCATTTTTACTCTATTTCTGAGCAAATAAATGCAGCCTTGGTGAGCATAAAAGAGCAATATTCAGATACAGCCAAGCCCAGTTTCAAGAGCAGACGTGAAAGTAAATTTTATTTTATTTTAAGAAATAAATGAAAAAGGATCAGGGATGAGTGTACATTTCTCTTGTGGTAATCAACACTGTACCGCAGATGCTGTCTTTGAAAAATTGTTCGCCAGGAAAGAATCAAATAAGATCCTCGGTGCCTAATGATGCCATGAAGATGTTTATCCGGGTCCGGAAATCTCCCAGCTTGCCGTTTTGAATAAACATTGCTGTGTCACAAATTCAATGCATAAGTAAGTAGGAAGTACATTCCCGCCGAGCCACTCGACGACTGGTGGCTTGCAATCGGCGTCTAATGAAGAGCACTTGTGTGAGTGTGTTTCCGTGGTAACGGAAGCACTCTTCCGTGGTTGTCCACGTGAAAATGACTCCGTTGAGAGGCCATGTGGAAACATAAATACGGACAGCAGACAGGCCCCGAGACCACTGAACTATAAAATTGACTTGGAGACATACGTGGATTGCAATTCTGGGAGCAGGGAAAGATGTATGATCGGGGCATAAAATCAAAACGGAGAATGGTAGTGGACTTGCGTACATAACGGCGAATCGCGAGGGGCCGAGCGATAGAGTCCGAGTGTGATGTCTTTTATATCTGCTTGATAGCGGTTCATAGCGGTGGCTTTCCAGGAGAGAGCTCTCGTGGCGTGACAATTTTATTTGAACTCAATCCGTAGACAGCTTCCTTTAAAATGCGACGTCAGTCAGGATCCACTCGCCCTCGAAACCCGAAACGCTCATTACGCACGGCGTGAGTCTTGCGTGTTCTCAAACAGTAGGCGTTCCTTCACCACGGGATGCTTTTGGCACCTCGTAGATTGTCTGTCGTTCCTATAGACTGGCGTATTGTGATGATTGGCACTTGTAAGTCACCTTTTACCCTTGCACACGCCGCGGAGGGTCTCCAAAAGCTGGAGAAGAGATCAGGGAAGTTCTAATCCCGTCAGGCCTAAAGAAAGCAGTCGTTTAGTGTCTGTTCAGAAAGACAGGAAACAGATCGAGGGTCAGCAAAAGCAGAATGAGAAAACATTTCTGACAGTGCAAATTGAGGGTCAGAAAAACAACATAAATGACAAAGATAGGAAGAAACGGAGCACAGAGAAGCACAATCACTTCTGTTTGCATTGATTTCTGTCAGATGAATGTTATTGGAGGTGTTGAGCTGTTTGTTTGCTTCTCAGAACAAAGCAACGGTATTTTTATTTTTTTTCTCTACTTGATATGTATCTGGTGTTTGGGGATTGTGTTATTAGTGTTAGTGTCTGCCAAGGAACGTGTCACTATTACTTCTGCTCACTTTTGTGGTTCGGAAATTGAACAAAGTATGAATCAGCACATAATTCATTGGATATATAACAATAACAGTTTTGTTGTGTATTGTTCTGAAAGAATCAGTGCTTTGGAATGAATTGGTTTAGTGAATGACTCAGGTTTTTTTTTTTTTTTTAACCGTATAAAAGGTAGTACAATTATAAACAGTGCTGGGGGTAATGCATTACTAGTTACGTAAAGTAATGCATTACTTTATAATTTACAAGAAAATATTTTTCCAAAAAGTAACGCCAGTTACTTTGTTCTCGCATTTATTGACTGGCAAGTCTCCGGTCCCCGTGTTGGGAGAAATCAGAAGTACAGAGGCGTTGTGTGCGCTGTGTGAACATGAGGTTACTGTAGTTGTAGACTAAATGTGAATGTGCATTACTTCATCCCACTTGCAAAAAAAACAGATTTAGAATCAAAACAGTGAAATGCAAACTCAGAATATGACGCAAACCTGCAATAATTATCTGTTAAATAACACAAATGTATCTAATCCCATTTTATTAACCAATGTCTTTGCTGCTGGCCTTTGATGATCCAGTTCAACCATACTAATAAGCAAAAATGACTTTAGATAAACTAACAATTGCGCTTCATTGTTTATTATTATTATTTTTTTTTATTGCTGAAGAGTGTTGAACCTTCTCCTACATTCTAGATGTGAATTTACTTTTCCTTCAGCCTGAGGTTTATTCACTACAGTTTTTGGTGTGAAAGGGATTTGGGATTTGCTAGAAATAGAACTCATGCCCTGCTCGTATTTAAAAAGTAATGCGAAAGTAACTTAACACATTACTTTCCATAAAAAGTAACTAAGTAGCATAATTAGTTACTTTTTTAGGGAGTAATGCAATATTTTAATGCTTTACTTTTAAAAGTAGCTTTCCCCAACGCTGGTTATAAACAGAAATATAACAAAAGAAAAAAACAAAAAATAACAAGAATATGCAAGATACAGATGCGTTACCAGGGTACTTACTGATTTCCTCCTTTATTCTTGTTTTGTTCCTGAATGAATCACTAATTTGAACTAGGGGTGTGCGATATATATCGTCTGCGATAATATCGCAATTGTTGTTTTAACGATGTGCAATTTGACATTATCGAGTATTTTGCAAAAACCAAACAAAACACCTACGGAGTGCATGCATACATTACGTGATGAAGTCTAGTGCGTTAAACAGTGCAGGGGCGCATTTAGAGAGTGTTCTTTCACTGCCTATTAAAAATCTATTAAAATGCATTAAGAAAGATCACAAAATTCAAGATATGGGGACAGAAAATGTACATATTTATATCATTTCATATAGTTACTTATAATCACATGAATAGTGCCGTTTTTTTCTTAAAAAATAAGCATGATTGCAAATGCGATATTGATTTTATACAACAGTTCAATAAACATTAAATTAATATTAAGAGACTTACGTTTTAGACACCATATTGCCTGTTTTTGCTCTATTTCGCCAACCAAAAATAATTCCAAACAATCACAGCACTGTCACTCTGAGCAACATGACGATGTTGAATAAATCAATCGTTTAAATGATTCGGTTCAGTCGTAATGACTTGCTGCCACCTACTGGTGATTTTAATTTCACATTTAAAGTATCTTTTCATTTTTTAAATAATTTCAAGTATCAGTATTCAATGTTTTATGTTTAAAATATCAAGACATTATGCATTTGTAACTGCAGGTTAAAGCACTCCATCTCCCTCTTAGCTGCATTAAACAGTGTGTAAATACATAAATGCCACTTCAGATGCAACTTCTTCAAAGATTAATTTTGTTGATACTGGTTTCAGTTGTTTGGTAACAGCCTAAATGTCTTATTATTGTAATTGACTGATTAAATGTAACAATTTGACTCAAAAGATGCACACTTTTAGAAAAAAAGAAGAAAAAAAAGGCTTTATTAAAAGTAAAAATGCCCATAAAAGGTAAAAAACAATTTAAACTTATATGAAAAGATTAATTTCTTTTCACTGATATGAACTGACCACACAGAATGAAGACACAGAATCAAAAACTGCAGCTGTCCATGGTAGTCAGATATCAGCACAATAACACACTTGGCAAAATATCGTCGAATTATCGGTATCGAAAAAATCCCCAAAAATATTGAGAGATTTTTTTTTTTTCAATATTGCACACCCCTAATTTGATCAAATCGTTTGAGTGAGCGATTAATTGTTTTGTCAGTGATTAATTCCTGAATGAATCAGTGCTTTTGAAGAGATCTTAAAGCGAACGACTCATTGATTTTCTCATAAAGATTTGTTACTGAATGAATCAGTATTTTTGAAGTAACCGTTTTCCGAAATACTTTTTGGATTTTCTCATAAACGCTTGCCTTGTTCCTGATTGAATAACTGAGTCTTTTAAGTGAGTGATTCATTTATTTTCTCATATAGAATTATTCCTGAATTAATTAATCAGTGTTTCATACATTCCCGAATGAATGAGTGATTTGAACAAATCATGCGAATGAATGACTCAATGATTCACTCATAAAGACTTGTCGCCACCTTTTCACATAACAATGAAACGTGCAGAAAGAATGACTGAAAAATCCACCACCACAAAGCAATTTGATTTTAACCAGTTTTATAATTTAATAATTATTTGCTCACCAAATCAAATTAATTAGATTTTAAAATAATTAATTTTGAACCCTGCATTTTGCTATTTTAATAAAGCATGATGTACTGTTGCTCTGTTCTAGATAATAGAACGTTATTTATGAGGATACATGTGGTTATAGTAGTGTAGATTCAATTTCAGGCCTCTGAATTTTGACTTTGCCTTTTTGAAAGCGAATTAATCAGGTCACAGATTCATTCTTCTTTTGTGCAGCTTTTGTCGCCAATACAAATTATGAAGGCTGGAACTTGGAGCCTGAATATTCCGGGCTTAGTAATGAAAAAGCAGCTTTCATATCATGATGGAGATGTTTTATAATTTTACCCAGTCAAAGCTCTTAAGAGGGTTATTAATCTACATGCTTTTTCGCCGCAGCTTGCGGTTTTTGATGGCTGTGTTGCGCTGCTATATTTCAGCTTCATGTAATTGTACTGGGAAATGGCCAAGGAGACGGCGCTGATAGATCGGCATCAATAAAAAGAGTTTTTCCTGAGCTGAACAGCAGAGAAATCAGATAATATCTGTGTCTTTGTATTCTCACAAGTAAATGCTAAGACCCAGTGATTTGTGGTGGATCAACTGCTGGTAAACTGCAATATGATGTTACTGTGAAAACAAGTACACACTTCTATTGCATTACTTCTAAGCATGTACAGGACCTCAGAGGATTGCTTTTCTGTTATAAAACAGAAGTTAGAGGTGGACGTTATCACCAAAATTATTGCATCATAGTGGAATTCCTTTTATATCTGTTGCAGTGCATTGCATGCTGTTTTTATTGTTTATTTTAATGATTGGGTATATTAAACATTTCTAATCAAGTTTTCTGTCTATATTTGGCTATATATATATATATATATATATATATATATATATATATATATATATATATATATATATGGCTAAATATGGTTCTCTTATTTAACCCTATGGAAGTAAACAAGCAAAAATAATGAATAAATTATAGGTTTCACATTTATCACAGTTACAATACATTTCATGATGAAAACTATTTAAATTATTTGAAAGTATTTTTGTTCATATTTTGCTATAAATCCAACAAAAATGTAATTTTATAATTCAGCAAAAATGGAATTTATAAAAGTGGTGGAATTTTATATTACGGCATAATATGTTGCATGCTAAAGAACTATTTAATTATATATTTTAATTATTTTATATATATATTTTAAGTGTTTATATTTTGGTAAAAAATAAACACAAATATTGTATGCTTTTTATTGTCATTTATTAAAATACAACTTCAATAAAAGTAAAAGAACAAAATAGCCTTAAATTGAATTGTATTAATAAAAAATAAATTAGCGTAATTGTTGTCTTTAACAAATTGTCCTTAATTTTTTCCACTGTTCTCACTTTTAAATAGTGCAAAGCAGCCATACTGTGTAATATTAGGAAAGAGCTTTATTTTTATTGTTGACCTTAATTCAGAATCCTCCCTTCAGCTCTGTCTGCAGTTGTGTTGTGGTTCTCACAGCAGGTAACGATGTTGAAGCAGCAGCCGAGGCGTCGTTGCCTTTAGTTGTTGGAGTAAAGAGCCAAGTAAGGATTATACACAATAGATATTGACCTTTTCAAAAACACAGAATGCCCAGAAAGCCTTGCTTCCCTGGATGCCCGCGCTTGTTGGCTAATGCCACACTTTGCCCCTGGCACAGATCGATGGGCGTTTATGGCTCGGGGGGTTTCATTGATTGGAACGCAGGAGCTGCGGTTTAATGGACGACTGCATGGCTTTTGTTCAGGTCTCGCTCTACTTGTACTGCAAAAGCATTAACTTTTTTTTTTTTATTTATTTTTTTCTCAAAAACAACCAAAAATGATTAAAGCAAGATCAATTATGAAGAAGAATTTCATAAAACTTCAGATAAATCAATCTTAAAGTAGTTTTTTTTCTTGTTGTTTTTGCTATTTTAAGCATACCTTAAAGTAAAATTAGTGAAGATTTCACATAAAATAAAACAAAAATAATTAAATACAAAGATAAATAAACTTAATTCAAGATACTTGTGAAGAAAATTGTGTAAGATATTAAGATTTCAGAAATCTTCAAGATAAATGTACTTGTGAAGATCATTTGTGCATAAGATATGAAGAGTTCGTGTTTTTTTTTTCTTTTTTTTGCATAAATTCATGTACATTTGGTGATAATTGCACTTAAAATAACACAATAATTAATATTAATAGTAATAATAACAATTTGCCAAGACAAATAAACTTCAAGATACTCGTGAATAAAAATAATGATTTTTTTTTCTTGTTGTTTTTCCTGTTATGAGCTTAAATTCTTGTAAAGTTAATAAAGATTACTTTTAAAAATAAGACCAAAATAATTTGCCAATAGATGTAAACTTATTTCAAGATACATATACTTCTAAAGAAAAATCTCATAAGACATTAAAGTGCCCCTATTATGGATTTTTTCATGCAGTGTGTAACACAGCTCTAAGTGAATAAAAACATCTTGTAAAGTTTTAAATCTGAAAATGCACTGTGTATAAAGTTATTGTCTCTCAAAAGAAAGAGTCGACTCCGAGTCATTGAAATGAGTCGTTTTTAAAATGAACATGAAACATTAGCATATTACCCGCCTACTTGTTGGTCTTTTCGTGTTGGTCTGAATGAAAATACAAATTCATTCTTTGCCACTAGCTGCCACATTTGGAGCATTAAAAAATAGCTGTTTCCCCGGTAACGCTGTACACAAAGCAGAACTACTCTCAAAAACGCTGCTTTATGAGGCATTACAGGCCAGATGAGATGAAAATGAGACCAATCGATCAATCACCGCACATTAGCGTCATGCAAAGGATGGGTTTGGAAAAATGAATCGTTGAGCGAATCGTTTGAGAGTCGTTGAGCAAGTAAGTTAACAATAAATGCATATAATTAAGACAATGTGTTTTTTTGACCTTGCATGCTTGTCAGCCTGTTGATGGGGACTCCCAAAACCAAAATATGAAACTTTCATTACCCATAGTAGGGGCACTTTAAAACTTCAGAGAAAAAAAAAACAAAAACAAAACATTTAGTGACATTTACGCTTGAGAGAGAGAGAGAGAGAGAGCAAGCAAGACAATTCAGTTTAAATTGCACTTAAAAATAATTTGGTCAAGAGAAATAAACTTAATTCATGATAAATATTCCTATTATATTACAGTTTTTCTTCTCAAATATATTTATCTTGTCTTTTGTACTGAATAACAAGGCAAAAATGCAGATAAAGCAAGCTTTATTTGTAATGCAAAGCGCAGTGCACCAAAGAGTCGCTGTAATTATGTATTTAATCATCATATTCATGTTTGTTTGGATGTTGGCATTGAGCTTCGGGGTGGCAGTCATGCTCCATGACGGAGGCGACACGTTTTCAGCATTTGTGCGCCGCATGCGACGTCTGTCTTCCAAGCACCCCGTCCCATTTCCTTTCACAGCAATTGCATTCAATCTCAGCCGTTATTTCTTTTAATTAACACCGCTGTCTCGTTGAATTTACGCAGAAGAACACGGATACATTTAGATGGTTGTATTTCCTGAGGAGACCCGGGGGGCTCTCGAGACGTTACAGATGAGGAGAGATGATGAGGAAACAGCTGCTGGAGTGATTCGCTTGATTTCTCTCTCAATTCTGCAATCACACCAAAACGGGCATAAATCATTATTCCTTCATCTTCATTCTCACCGATCACACCGATCGCGTCCCGAGAAAGAGAGCGGAGATTGTGGTTCGCAGGTGGTTTGTTGGGTGTATTAGTCCTGTTGGCCTACGCAGTGGACAGATTTCCTTCACGTGTTGGCGTATTGCTTATTGAAACTGAAAGTTGAGATGTAACTATTTTTGTTTTTGAAATGACTTTGTTTCAGCTGTGAACAATGATTTGCTACTTGCTTATGCTAGAGTCAGGTGTTGTTATGGGGAGAGACATTAAATGATTTCTACAAAGTTGAAATAAAAAACTGTAAATTGATTTAAAAAAAAAGAGTAAATTTTTAAATGCTAAAATTAATAAATAATAAATAACATCATCATTTTTATCATCTCTCTTTATTTATTTATTTATTTTAGCTTTCTGAGGTTTAGTTTAATACTTGGAAGAAAAGACTAAATTGTGACATTTTTCATTAAATTTAATACATTTGCAATGCTAACATTTTAATTTTAATATATATATATGTGTGTGTGTGTGTGTGTGTGTGTGTGTGTGTGTGTGTGTGTGTGTGTTGTTTTTTTGTTTTTGTTTTATTTTTATTTTTTTCCTTTTCCGAGTGTTAGTTTTTAGAGTTGGAACTTGAAAGACTCTAAATTGTGACTTTTTTTTTTTTTTAATTTTTAATACATTTTAAAATTAATATATTTATACTTATATACTTATTATTTAATACATTTTAAATGTTAACATTAATCAATTTAACATTTTAATGATGATGATGATGATGATGGTAATAATTATAATAGTAATTATTATTATTATTATTATTATTATTATTAAATTATAGTTATAATTATTTTATTTTATACATTTATATTTCATAAATTACAAATCCTATACTGAAATTTTGCTGATATAAAAAGGCAAATGGCGAATGATTTGAGTCTCTGTATTGCAGAGACATTATGTTTCCACAAATGAAAAACCATTTCCCCTCATTTGGACACAATTGCCTCTCAATTCTCTTGTACCTTTGAGCCATTATGATAACTACCACAATTTCAGAGTAAAAACCCCACAGATCATTATTCAGTGTGTGAATCTGAAGGACAGCAGAGAAAATGAAGACTATAAACCATAGGAAAGTTGTTAGAGATGAAATAAAATAGATGCATCAATTATAAAAATGTTACAAAATGATTACATCCAATTATCGGGCAGTGACAGCTACATCAGAGCACCCAGACCCAGTTGAGAAAAGCTCAGCATGAATAAGGAGGAGACAAGTCAGGGTCATTTGCTTGAATGAGCAAAAATGGAGTGAAGCTTCCCCCGTTGACCTTATTTCAAGCTCCACACAACATTTTCTTGTATCGTAGGGAGGCGATTGTATAAAATAATATTTGAAAGCACATCTGGAGAGTCCAAAATGTATAATAGTGGCACAGCT
This sequence comes from Acrossocheilus fasciatus, assembly GCA_036784905.1. NCBI lineage: Eukaryota > Metazoa > Chordata > Actinopteri > Cypriniformes > Cyprinidae > Acrossocheilus > Acrossocheilus fasciatus. Next base: position 3,408,269 of record CM071938.1, on the reverse strand, counting down.
GTGAAAGGAAAAGAGGCTGCAGATGGAGCAGAATCTCCAGCTAGAGCAGCAGCTTTCTGCGAGGCCTCCACCTCCTGAATCGCTGCGCTGATTGAACTCTTATACAATTCTGCAATTATAGGATGCTCTCACCAGCGCTGACCTCTTGTGTAATACACTCTTAAAGCAATAAACCACTCGAGGCCCTGCATTGCAGTGATTTTACCATGTCTTTGGGGTTTTGTCTAGCACAACATGAAGCGGAGTACCTTAATCATGGTCAGATCACCTTTGTCATGGCAACCATCTAAAACACCTTAGCATTGTGATTTTTTTTTTTACAATAATAATAAAAAATAATAATTATGATGATAGTTAATTTTCTTCTTCTTCTTGTATTTTATTATTAGATTATCATTTTAATATTAAAATTAGAAAAAAAATAATTTATCTTACAAAGGCAAGCAATAATAATGATTTATTTTTAAATTAATTTTATTATTAATAATATAATACGATTTACAATTTTATTTAAATAATAATAATAATAAATTAATACATAAAACAACCATTAATTAATTCACCATAATATAACAATTGTATTAATTATTTTGTATTAAATATTTTTAGTTTATTTATAATATATAATACATTTTTTATATAAGAAGAAATTATAATTGTAGTTAATAATCATTATTTATAAGAATCACCATAATTATAATAATTGTGTCCACAAATATGTTTTGTAGACTGCTTATGTTTGACATTCAACACTGTCTATTACAGTAATTAATAATAACATTATTGAATAAGTATAACTCAAAGAATCGTTTCAATAATCATGGTAATTTTAAACAAGTAATATATATTTTTTTTAAAAGTAATTTTTATTTTTATGTTTGCCAATCAACTCTGCTACATATATATTTGATATTTATATAATGTGTATTTTTAATATAATAAAAAATATAATATTTCATTAATGTGAGCTATGAGATTTACATCTATTGGCTGTTTTTATTTATGCAGGCCTCTGAGTACATTTACTGTTTTCCAAAACTCTACGATGTCTGTCCTGGCCGTACGAGCACATAGCTTGTGTTTTATTTGAGGCAAATGAAGTGGTTTTGATTGTGATATGCCTCTTATGCCAGCCGCAGTTACATTTCTCATTACGCGGATCGTTTGGTGGGTGGTTTGTCGAGCAGTAAAATGCGTAATGAGCCGTTGTGCACCGCTGCAGTGTAAATTTGTAAAGTTTTATGATTGATGTCTTTAAAAAGACAATCATGCTCATATGTATGCACACCCACACTATCCCATCATTCATAGGCCGTGAATAAAAACACTTTCTCTAAATTATCCATCTCTGGCACTGAAGGATCCGCACACCAAAAGAGTGATTGAAGAGCGTTGTGAAGGAGCGAGTTTGCTGGAAGAACCTCAGAATGCTGTCTGTCAGTCCTTACCAGATAAATGCTATCTCTGATCTATTTTCTCTTTTGCAAAACCGAGTGTTTTCACAGCAGCGGATGGCATGTGCATGTATGGAGGAGCGTCGTGAGTGTTAGTAGTTTTATCAGTTGACACCTATAAAAAAAAAAAAGTGTGTTGCCCTGCGAGACTCTTCTGTGAGTGTGTTATAAAATATTAGTGAAGCGTCTGCAGAGCAGCCCGTGGCACGGTGAAAGATGGCTTTTAAATGGAGCGAGTGAGTGCGGCGCACACATCCGCTGTTCTTTTGAGAGTGCATGCAGGCGTCCTGGCACCTTTTTTTTTTGAAGTGCGCTTAGCGGCATGTTTGCGAGTGACCTGCATGTTGATAATTCGGTATTAATCAAGTCAGACAGAGCCGACTGTTAAACGAGGGTCTTAAAAGCATTAGATTGTATCAAAGAGAGAAATATCATACCCGGTCTGATTAGGAAAGACCTTGATCTGCACAGCAAAATAGTGTGATGGCTCTTCATTGCAACTAACAAACAACTACCATGGTAGGGCCCAGTGAAATCTGTTTTATTTCTTTCCCGAATTAATTTTTCTAAACTCTATTTTAATGGTTAAATAAAATTTTATTCATCAAAAAGCATACCTAATTAATTGAAATCATGAAACTTTTTAATTAAAATGCTGGGTTAAATACAACCTAGTCTCACGTAGCCAGACCTTCAGAGTGACGGCTGAAGATCTGGAATCCATGGCAGCTTTTATTGGCCAAGGCCCGCCCATGAGCCCGTTTGACCGACATGTCAAAGAACCAATCACAGTTCGTTTTCCAATCATCGTCACGTTTCGAGGCGTGGAAATGTCACCACAATAAAACTGTGTGTAAAACTCTCGGATGTATTTTAAAGATTCTATGCCGCAAACTTTAAATTTTTCACATACTTTTGAAAATCGAGCATTTAGTTGATCCTGATAAGCGCTCGTCGTCACAGTTGTAAACACGACGGCTTTCTTCTTTCTTGAGGGGCATCACAACATCTTTGTTTCCAGGTGGCACGTTAAAGAACACAACACACACGTCTACCGGAAATCCGGTAGGTCAAAACAATCCAATTGCTGGGTTTGTCCATATTTTACCCAGCGCTGGGTTGTTTAACCCAGCAATTTTTTAACTGTTAAATGTTTTAGGCCCTATTAAATATGTTTTATGTTTTTAAAAATAAAACATATTTAATAGGGCCTAAAACATTTAACAGTTAAAACGGTTATATATATCTAACCGATTTTGAGAAAAAAACCAAACATATATATATATATATATATATATATATATATATATATATATATATATATATATATATATATATATATATAATATTATTATTATTATTATTATTATTATTATTATTATTATTATTATTATTATTATTATTATTATTATTATTATTTATTTTTTTGTTTTGTTTTTTAAAATATTTTTTTACCAAATTCCATTTCCGTTAATTTTCTGGATTCCATTTCAATGGTTTCATTCAATATTAATAATTTATTTATTAAAAAATAAAAATAAATAAATAAATAAATAAACATACATAATGTGTTGTATATTTATATTTTGTAATTAATCATTTCTGGTAAATGTGTTTTCTGGTAAATATTAGTTTAAAAATAATGTTTTAATAATAATTTTATTAGCAGTATAGTACTATCATTACATTAAGTAATATATTTCTGTCACAGTTTGTTTAAGTTAAACCAAACATTCATTTTGAGGGGTTGCTTTGAAAACTTTTAAGTTTCTGTTTGTATATGATATGGGAATAGTTTTACTCGAAATAAACAGAAAAATGCTCACGAAGTGACTCTCAGAGCAGTTCTAGAGATTGTTTATGTGTTCATGTCCTCATATATTGAGGCGGCAGAGGCTAAAACACAGTGAGCATCACGCACGCTTAAGCGTTTGTGTTGTAAACAAAACTGCGCCATTCATTCACACAGAGACACGTAGAACATGCTGGATTCATATGTAAATGGTATTTTTGCAGCCTAATATTCATAGACACTAGTCCATGTTGCATTTTCATTTAAGTGTAATGACCCTTTAATTAATTCACCCAAAATGACATTTCACATTATATAGTCAATTCCATTTTTATGACTGGATTCCGCGATTCTGTCCTGATTCTGTGCACATCGCGGAAAACATAGGGACCTACCATGTGTATAGGGCCCTCAAAAAAAAAAAAAAAAAAATGTTACAAATATTATAAAATCCCAAAGTGTCTGAGCAGTGACTTAGAGTCTGACAGTATAAACATGACTTATAAAAATACTAGTTATTTTATTTATTTATTTATGAGGTGTTTGTTTTTCATTCTTTTGACTGAGATTTCATCACATTGTGATGTGATTTTAGTGTGTTTCTATGCGGTTGCTAAGGTGTTCTGAGTGATTGTAAATGTCATAACCACTGTATTCCTTTTACCTTCTATCACTAATTTTAAGCTAGTAATGAGCTGTAAGCTGATGTCATTTTTATATTTTTTTATGAAGACAGTGGTTTTTCAAAAGAAAGATTGAGAAGTCAGTATTTCGTTTTTGTTGTTGTATTTCAGTCCTGAATTTTTCCATTCGAGCCCCTAAATCAATTTGTCTCCAAGCCCTCAAGAGCACAAAACCCACAGCGAGACTTAACGCTGTATTTCTGGAGCATTTGCATTCCACTGAAGTGTGCGTCTTCCTCTGGAGCGCTGCCGCGGGTTCGAGTCGTATTCAGATGAGCGTGTGGAACGTGACGGCTCTGAGCGAGGGAACACACACCTCTCATGCCTTCAGCTGGAATCAAAGCAGCAGAGAGACGCTCAGCGCTTTTGTCTCACATCAACCGTTCAGACATACGCCGAGGTGAAACTACATGCTCATGTGCGGTGCGAGGATGAGACTTGAGGCTTAGCGTGACATGAGATGCATGTTTTTATTTGCGTCCTTTATTTCCTGACTCTCTTACAAAACAGGTACTAACAGGTTTCATGGTACTTTGATATTGGCTACTGTACTGATATCATATTCATAAACAGTAGTATTTACATGGTACTCCAAGGAATGTGTATTTTAAGGAATATCATAGCATTGCCATGGTATGTTTTTGTTGGAGCTGTCAGACTTCAATCAAATCATAATTAAAAAATATGCTAACAAAGCTCTTTTTATGGTTTATGATATGATGATAATAATAATAACAATAATTATAATAATGTAATGTTACATTGTATTAAGTATGTTTATATAATGTTACATTTAATAATGGTATTAAATGTAATATGAAGAAGATATTTTGTTATATATATATATATATATATATATATATATATATATATATCAGATATACTGTTTATATTAATAATAATGATCAAGATAACAATAATAATGGTAGTAATAATAAAATTAACAACAGTATAACAACACTAATAATAATAATAACAACACTAATAATAATAATAATAACTTATTATTATTTTGTTATAATGCTATTAAATATAATATCACATACATATAATTTAACAACAACAATAATAATAACATTATTATTATTATTATTTGTTATAATGTTATTAAATATAATATCACGTACATATAATTTAACAACAATAAGAATAAGAATAATAATAATGATGTTTTTAAATGTAATATCACACACATATATAATTTTATAATAATAATAATAATAATAATAATAATAATAATAACAATAATTATAATACTATTATTATTATTATTATTATTATTATTATTATTATTGTTGTTGTATAGTTTGTTTTTATAATGCTAATAAATGTAATACAATAAATACATGATTTCATATTCTTAATTTGAAATGGCTTGTCATATTATAATTATGCCATTTATAACCTAAATAATACTCATCAGAATTGACACTACAACTAAAAATGTTCACTTTATAGGCTTTACTATGTTTATTTAAAAAGCTCAGGCCCGGTTTCTTATAAGCATTTGTGAAGAGTTTTTCAGTTCCATGAAGACATTTTTATTGCCTGTAAATAAAGTCGCTTACCTGAGCCCACTGCTCATTTTCCTACTAATTCATATATTTTCTCTCACTGTTTGAAGACTTTACTTTTTACGTGTCCTCCTCAAGGTGAGTCTCAACAGGACGAGCTGATTTTAACAGTGGTGTAAAACGAATTCACCCATAAAGAATTGTAATATTTCATGTCATTTGTCAGCAGCGCTTTCTCTGCACTAGTGCGTCTTATCTGCGGCCCATCACAGCACACATCCATTCTGCCCCACATAAACCCCAATCTGTCTCTCAGCCTGGAGTCCTATCGCTTTTTAGTGTGGCTTGAGTTATTCGTCCCATTTCAGGCCCTTGTGGGTTTTTCAGAGATTCTTTACGCCTCTCTTTGTTGTGCTGATAAATGTAGTCGGCTCATGTAAGGCCTTCCTCATCAAGCCAACAACAAAGCTTCAATCGCCTTTTCGCTGAAAAATTGGAAAGGAATCCAAAGAAACGACACCCACTCACCATGAACAACCGTCTCTCATTCTTCACCCTTTTTTTGTCTTTACAGCTACACTCTCCGAGTGGTTGGCAACGGCATTAAAGCCCAGGCTGAAAACCCAGAAGTCAAAGTGAAGGAGGCCGACCCGGTGATCAGTCAAGTCATTGATAAACTGAAGCACATCAATCAGGTGAGCCCGGCCAGGAAAAATACAGTCAAATCAAACAATGCAACGAGCTCCTTGATGTCCCACGCAGTCCTGTTTCATGAGTTGCTGTTTTTTCATGCCAGCAGATCAGAGCAGATCTCATTAGCTCTGCTCATGCGTGTATGAAACTGTTCGTTGTATGTGTAAGTCTCTGAACTTGTTCTGCCACAGCAGCAGCAGATCTATTCTGCCAAAGGCCAAATACATTAACATTATGTACATTACCATGCCAATCCCTCCTGAGAGTTGTCGTGGCAGAAATATATATATATATATATATATATATATATATATATATATATATATATATATATAATATTACTATCATTAATATGTTCATATTTTAAATTGATTTATTTTTTTTTTAAGTTCTGTATATTTCTATATTTTTTTAAATAATTATTTTCATCTTTCATTTTATTAAAAGCCTTAGTAATTTTGCTGTGTTTTTAATCATTCAAATAATTAAATTTTTCCGTGTATATTTTTATTGCGTTTTAGTTTTTAGTTTTAGTTTATTTATTTTTAGTTAGGTTTTTTTTTTTTTTTTTTAATATCACGATTCTTTGTCAAGTTGGTTTTACTATTTTGTAAGTTGTCTGTGCAGTACAGACAAACTAATTTCCCTGTTACAAAGACAAAGTCTTTCAAGGTAACAAAACATAAAAGAATGGTTGATATTTAGGCCAAAGTGGGTGAAGATAAATATCTTTGTCATTATTTTATCTTGTTATTCAAAAATAAGAACATAGATACACATTACAATTACAAAATAAAACACTAAATAGATTGATTCCTATTAAAGCGACTGTTTTTTCAGTCAAGAGTAGTGAGTGATTTTTCTTGTTGTATTTTGTTTTTTTATTAATTAAAGGAATACTTCATCCAAAAATGTCTGTCATAATGTTCATACCATCATTTACTCACTATCAAGCTGTTTTAAACCTGAATGAGTTTCTTTCTTCTGTTGAACATAAGAATGTTATTTGAAGAATGTGGGTAACCAAACAGTTGCTGGTTCCTAACTATCAAAGTCAGTGGAGACTAGAAACGGTTTAGTTACCCATATTCTTTAAAATGTCCTCTATTGTGTTCAGCACAAGAAAGAAATTAATACAGGTTTGGAACAAAGTGAGTAAATAATGACAAATTTAATTTTAGGGTGAACTAACCCTTTAATGATAGTCGGTAGCACAGTTCTGTTTAAGAGCTGCACGCATCTAATATACAGGCATGCATCCGTTTTTCTCTCAACTGTTTACTTTCATTTTAGACATAACCAACTTAGTCTATATGTAAACCTTGTGTGTTTTGACAGTATTAGCGCAAAATATAATTTATAATTAAGGCACTGTTCACAAGCTTTTTAGTGCGTGTGCGCTTCGGGTGTACGCTCTGAGAGACAGTCCATGCCAGAATAGCATGTGAAAGGCTTTAAAGCAAATGCAAACTTTTGTGATTGCGAATAATTGCTGTGTCCCGTGAGAGTAACTCTTCCGCAGAGTTAACACTGATGTGAATGTATGTTGTGCTGTACAGTATATTGAGACGGAGGTGCCAGAACTGCAGCTGACAGAATGTGCCTGTAGCACGATACTACTATATTTCTTCAAAAGCAGATCGTGGAGACATTTTTATCGTCCACGATCAAAAATCGTGATATAGCACACTCCTATTTTTTAGTTATTTTAGTACCTCAACTTGTACTAAACAAAAAAAGAGAAATGCTGTCCTGGAATCTAGCTGAAATTACATATATGTATGTAATTTTTATTTAGTAATATAAAATAAGTAATATTTTTGTTTCTTTTTTATGGTTTTAGTTAATGATAATAACCTTGGTCATATGGTGTCTGTTCTCTTTTTGCATCGCATTCTGGTGAATTTAAGATTGTGGTTTCACATCTAAACATCATAACCAATTCTTCTCTTATATCCAGTTTCTTTACTCATTGGGTACACTTACATGCACCCGTATAATGCGATCAAGGCTGTACTGTGATTAAGCTGGAGCTCAAGTAAACAGAATACCATGATTGTTAATGTCATTATGCTCATAATAAGCACAGTAACCATAATCACAGTAAAATATGTGTACTGTGTTTGCAATCACGCTATTGTTTTAATCGTATTTTTTACACAAGTGCTGCAGATGGATGGTGTGTTGCTCATGAAGGGAGTAACACACATGCCGCATTGCATTATGAGCGATTTATGTAGCTGTTTATTTTAGAAATGTCATCCCTCGTATTACCTATTACTGTAATCTGTCATAGGATTTCAAAGCAGCCTGTTTTATGAGACCCTCTGGATGACAAACACGCCAGAAAAGAGAACTTGGACCAAACATCATTCACATTTGTTTTAAGCGTAAACTCACTTAATGTTGATGCATTTTTCAGACAAACATATCATTTTGCTCTCAAGTTAAAGGAATAATTCACCCAAAAATGAAAATTTGCTGAAAATGTTATCACCCTCAGGCCCTCAGTTTGTTTCTTCATCAGATTTGGAGAAATGTAGCATTCTGTCACTTGCTCAGCAATGGATCATCTGCAGTGAATGGGTACCGTCAGAATGAGAGTCCAAACAGCTGATAAAAACATCACAATAATCCACAAGTAATCCACACCACTCCAGTCCATCAATTAATGTCTTGTGAAGACAAAAGCTGCATGTTTGTAAGAAACAAATCCATCATCAAGATGTTAAGTCTGTCTCCTGTTGTCTCTCACATCAAAATTCACCCACATATTTGTTTAGAGCTCTTTTGGACTCTTTTGCCTTGTAAACGGTAATTTATTTGTGCATACTTCTCTCCTGATTCAGATGAGATTACTTTTTCACTGGAGGAAGTGTTACTATGGATGGAGTACTCGTATTTATATATGAACGACTTAATGATCAAGTTGTACAAACACGCATCCTTTCACTTCACTAGACGTTAATTGATGGACTGGAGTGCTGTGGATTACTTGTGGATTATTGTGATGTTTTTATCAGCTGTTTGGACTCTCATTCTGACGGCACCCATTCACTGCAGAGGATCCATTGTTGAGCAAGTGATACAACGCTACAAACTCATCTGCATCTTGGATGACCTGACGGTGAGTACATTTTCAAAAAATGTCTATCGTGGGGTAAACTATTCCTTTCAAAGTGAATTCAAAAGAAAAACTAGTATTTCTTTGTTGAAGTGTAAACTCATTTTTGCAGTCAATCTCAAATACTTACATTTGCATTTGGCAGATGCTCTCATTCGAAGTGACCCACGTTGCATGCCGTACATTAGTTCAGTTCATGCATTCCCTGGGAATTGAACCCGTGACCCGAGCGTTGCTAGCGTCAGCAACACCAAGGTCACGAATTTGAATCCTGAAAAATGCATGTTCTGATAAATTATACACCTTGAATACAATGCAAATTGCTGGATACCAGCATCTGCCAAATGCATAAATGCAAATGTATTTGCATTTACTTTTTATTATGAATATCATTTGCGTTTTTCTGTGTGTGATTCTCAATAATTTCTTAAAAGCTGTAAATGGAAAACTCCACTTTTGTATGGATGAATAAACGTCACCGTCTAACCTTCAGAGCCAAAAGTACTGCCGTTCCCTGAACAAACAAACGTCTGTGTTGATTTGATTTTTATTGTCATCACTCTCAGTTTGGAGGGTGGTAAAAGCTCAAACGCTGACTCACGCTTGAATGTTTTGCTTTAATTAATACAATTGAAAGCAAATTAGTTTATGCTTCTTTTCATATCCCTCCATTTTGCAAAATAACACGTCACAGCGGAACACTTGGAGACCAGAAAATCAATGAATACATATTTAAAAATCCATTTTCAGCCTTAACACGTTCGCGTTTATTCTATCCCTGTTCCACCCGCCGGCCAAATCAATGATGTTTTGCCATCCTGCGCTGGCCTGATGCTGCTGTCCTGCCTGCTGGAATAGACTGTGTTTCTTCCCTTCCCGCTGGATGTGCTTCAAGAGAAAATACAGTTGGATCTTGATCTATCAGAAGAAGTCCAGTATGTTCTGATCTTGAGAAACATTTTGTGCAAGGTGTTATCACCTTCTTTGCTTTTCATACATTTTTTGGGGAACAGAATTTCATACATTTCAAAAACAAGTATCTAATCTCTCAACCACCAGCCCAAAAATGATTGCTTATATTCTAAATTTAGGATTTGATTTGCATATAACATTTTCATCCATTTGGATTACACAGTTTTAACATAAACAATCTTATAAACTTAATGTGATTGATTTCTCTCAGCATACATAAAGGAAACAGGTCAGATTTCTTTAGTTGCACTAATAAACTGAATGTGTTTTAATTACACAATAAACAGTTTTGTATATTCATCTTCAATAAATCCAATTTATTTTGATCTCAGGTATTTTTAACTAATTAAATGTTTAATTAAATAATAATTTATGTATTATTGACATATACAATAAGTTATTTTAAAGCTGTGTAATTAATCCAGTGCAATTTTTTTTAGTATATTAACTTTTAATAGTTTTAGTTAAAGTTTGGATAATCTGTGATTGTCTGTGGGATTACACTATTGTAATGTGTGTGTGTGTGTGTGTGTGTGTGTGTGTGTGTGTGTGTGTGTGTATATATATATATGTATATATATATATATAGAGTGTAATCCAAATGGGTGGAACTTCTATATGCAATTCATAAACATACATTAAAAGTCAAGCTACAAATGTTTTTCATGTGAAGTTGTTGCATTAAACTGGAATAAGGATTGAAAGAAAATTGCACACCTCTAAGGAGTTGGACTGAAAATACATCAGCTTTAAGGATCAGCCCTTTCTTGTCTCTTGTAATATTTCTTCTCATAATCAAGGCCATGTCACCGTATCTTGATGGTAGTGAGGTGCTGATGGATGACAAAGAGGAAGACAGATTGAAAGAGACCTTTAGAGGAGGCCTTCAGACGACTCCTTGCAGCGGGTTCTCTTCAGTCTTTCTGTGTGGAGTCACAATCATTTTGCGGCCCGGGGTGCTGTCGCATCTTGATAACACGACAAAGTGTACTTCTTAATGATGATGATAACTGGAACACGGAGAGGACATTTGCTGGGAATCTCAGCGTGAAGCCATTGGTCCTCTGACAGATCCAGCGGGACTCGATGTCCAGAGCAATTTGGCCCTTGATGAGTAAGTCAGAGAAACCTCCTCCTGTTGTGGAAATGGACTGATCAGGGGCCGACGCAATGACTTTTTTAAACGTGGTGATATCCGATTACAGGTCAGCAGAACTTTTTGATCGGGTGTTAGGAATTAAATTGTGTTGAATTGGACACTTACAGACTCGTGCTAGAATTTGTGCCTTTGACTGAAGGAAAAACTCATTCAGGAGAACAGCATGAGTCGTCTTTAGCAGATCAGACATTTACTGGTGTGGAAAGAGGAAGGTGGCCTACCACGGTCCGAAATAACTATTATATTGATATATTTTGAACATGGTTCTACCCAAGGTTTTTACAGTAAAACTATATATATATATATATATATATATATATATATGTGTATATATATGTATATATGTACACACACACACACACACACACACAGTGTATGTATGTGTGTGTGTATATATATATATATATATATATGTTATTGACATTAATACATATTAAATAATACAACAAAATATATAAACATTTTTTATTTAAATATGTCATTTTAAAAATATGAAATATGTATAATAACAATAGCACACAATAAAAAAAAATATATATATATTTTTTTAAAAACTACTGTATATCTCAATGATACCAAAATAGCACTGGTACTACCATGGTATCAATAGCCCTATTCGGATGGGACTAGTTTTCTAAACTACGTTTGAGTTTCGATTCTAATCACCTGACGTCTGTGATTTTCATTGACCAATTCGGACGGGACTAACATCTCCATGTTTATTACAGAGGTGGGAGGGGCTGTTTTGTACATCTGGGCGTTTCAGAGGTCACGCGCTCTGTATGCGTGCATTGCGTGTCATTCAGATTGACTACCATTGGTATAACAGTTTTACTACAAATACCATGGTGAAGCTATATGGCTAGTATAGCAAAACCATGTTAATGTGTGGTTGCTTTAGTTTTACTTTAGTTAATTATTTGTAGTAAACCCATGTTTAATTTTCATAAAGGTGCATATGTAATTAAAACATTATGTAATTGAGTGCAGAAATGAATGCGAGTAATTTTACCTGACGCAGATATTACAATAGCCAGTCTGAATGGTTTACGTGATCTGACTCTTGATTTTATTATTGTTTTTAATTTATTTACTTATCTTTTCCTTGCCGGGAGGCAAATATATCAAACATGTAAGAGCGTCTACGGTAATTCACGTTGGCCAAAATACACAAGGAAATCTCACCGGCAATCACAGACATCGCATTCGGACGGGAATAGTTTTCTCAGAGGATCACTGAGTTTGCTGAAAAACAGTAGGTCATTTGCTCTGGAATTATTACAGAGGTTGTGTGAGAAAAACACAGACATGGCAGATTCGGACGGGATTAAAATCACCAAGTACGTCTGTGAAACACACATTTCTCTAACGACCCCCTGTAAAACTTGTCCTGTCCGAATAGGGCTAATACTTTTTTTTTTTTTTTTTTTGGAAATAAGTACTTTACTTTAGAGTATTCCAGAGCATTCATTCATTCAGAGTAGCATACAAATAGCATGGTATATGAACTTTGGTACCATGGTATTACCATACCACTGAACCATAGTATCACCACAGTACTTAACAAACAGTACTTACTGTGCCAAAAAGTACCATGGTACACTCTCAGAAATAAAGGTACAGAAGCTGTCACTGGGGCGGTACCTTTTCAAAAGGTAAATGTTTGTACCTAAACGGTCCATTTTGGTACTTTAAAGGTACATATTAGTACTTAAAGTGTACATATTTGAACCTAATAGGTACAAAAGTATACCTTTTGAAAATGTACCGCCCCAGTGACAGCTTTTGTACCTTTATTTCTGAGAGTGTACTACCATTGTGTTTTGGACATATACCATAGTAGTGCTATAGTATTTTAGAAGTACTTTAGAACAACACTTACTAAAACATGCCATCTTACTTCCACGTGGTATTTTGAAAATACCACGGTAAAAACCATTTCAGTATCATGTTATATTTTAAAGTACCACAGTATTGCAATCACTGTATTATTTAAAGCGTTCCATGGTCAAAAACAGCATTGTATTATTTGTGATGCTCAAGAGTTTTTCAAAGAATATTTTGGTATTACCATAGTACATCTCCAAAGGGCCATAAAATTACTATATTATCAATAAATAAATAAAAAAATAAATAAAAATGTTATATTACGTTTTTTTTAACTTCAATATGATAGGCAATCTCCAGGGCAGACTTCAGGGAGAATCACAGAGAATCAATGAGTGAATGCAGTGGGATAATGGTGTCAATATTCTAGGCTAACCATTACCCATGATACCGAGCGTCCCAAAGCCGACAGAAGCTTTCAATACAACTTGCCTGTGGCAGAAAGCCACCCTGCAGCTTCAGTTTGCCCAGAGCATCAGGCTAATGAGCTTCTCTCCTTCAGCTCGGCCTGCAGACAGGAAAAGATGCCCATGGTCTCTTTTTCAAGCCATGAAGCCTTCAAAAATGTTCTTGTAATGCAGGGCTTTAGCTCTGGTCCATGAGGGGGCAGTTCAGTGCCAATGCTTTGCTTTCTTCGTCCAAAAATTACTTTCCTGTTTCAGATCCAGCATCTTTCTCAAAGGTGAAGTGTGCATGCTTTGTTAGGAATGTTTTTTTTTTTTTTTTTAAATTTATATTTATATTTAGTTGCACTTGCATACACAGTTAGGGTTGGGTACCGAACTCGGTACTTTTAAGGGTACGGACCGAATTACATTTCTAGGGTCATATGGTTTCCGCGAAAACGCGGACAGGATGGCGGAGTTCATTCATAAACGGAATTTACTCTATAGCGCGGAATGCCACGGAATTTGTCAAGTTTTGGATGAATAAAAGAATGTCTGTCACTTAATTCGAATCGCGATATGAACTAGTGTATGTGAATATTAAAACGCAAAAAGACAGTTAAAATATGAATCCTGCATGTTCCGTTAGCCTCGGTATGTTTGAATGGCGGAGACGCGGTTTTGTTTACTACACAAATACTGAAGCACACATGAACTCGCGGTGATTTTCGGACTCTGCATCTCACAACATGAACACATGAACTTACAGGCTGTGAGAGTCACTTCATGAGAATTTTACCGTTTCATTTGAGAAAACTAGCATCATATCATACTGTATACACACAGAAACTTCACGGCAACCTGTCAAAATAAAAGTGCGGTTTAACATGTAACAGAAATATATTACTCTTGTATTACTTTTGTACAGTATAATGTACGTCTTTATATATTCTATTTACTGACGAATTTAAATAAAACAATTAAATAATAAAAATAATTATTACAACCACATTAACGACTTAATTGTACAAAAAAATACAATTATTATTAAAACTTTTTTAAAGGTATATTCACACATTTTTTCTACCATGTATTAATTTTAACAGTAAACCTCTGTTTGTTTGCCAAAAAGTAAAAGGGTTTCATTTTAATTTGATTAAAAATAAATAAATGTTTCATGCCTTCATTTGATTATCAGAAAAAATAAAACGAATTTCTGGAAGAAAAAAAATTGTAGGGTCCTATTGTTCAAAATGTTGAAATTGAGAGTTTTGGACTTATTTTTTCACTGAAATAAATGTTTTTATTACACAGAGAGTAAAGTACCGAAAAAAGGTACCGTTGGGTACTGGTACCGAATTTCAGGTACCGATAACGGTACCGTACCGGTTCAAATGTGAACGGTACCCAACCCTATACACAGTACCATTTTATATTTATGCTGTCTATTCTGAAGATTTTTACAGATGGGTTTGTTCTTATATCATTTGTATGGAAGCTTGTTTCTGCTACAGGACATAATAATAATAATAATAATAAATGGTAATTTAATTTTTTTCATACCTTTGCAAGTTGCAAGTTTATATCAAATGTATGCCAATTAATGCATGTTCAGTGAGTTATTTAGCATTTTTAAAAGTAACATTTCAGAAAAATGTATTTATTTATTTTTCTCTGCAGTTTTGTTTTGCACCACTAGTGCACTATAAAAATATTTCTGCACAGCAGTTTTGTTGTTACTTTTGAATTTCGCAGTGAATCACCATGCAAGTCATACCCTCACTGTCTGTATATGTCTGTATTTCTTCTCGCCTGTCTGCTTTTCTTTCTTTGTGTCTCGGGTTCCTTTCTGAGACCGTCTCACTTTCTCTCATGCTCTCCCTCTTCTCTCGCAAACCCTTTCGTTTTTGAAACGGGGAAACTTCATGCATGCATATAGGAGTTGCTCATTCCTTGGAGGGCTTGAATGCATCGAGTCTGATCTGCATCTTTCAACGCATCTTAATTTAGCATCTTGGAGCTCATCTGCGGCTCAGACTTCCCAGCAGGCTGAGCAGAGGCTGAGGTCGTCTAGTTGACCTGCACTGGCATTGCAGCCTGATCCTCACCATCTGTGATGTGTCACTGCAGCAGATCCGACAGCTCTATGTCTGTTAGATATGTGCATCAGAAACATGCATGCTAAAGCGTGTTTGCTGTCCTATGGCTGTTGCTTATATACTGCGCCGTGAGGGACCAAACGATGATGTGTGAGATTGTGTGGATCTGAGTGCATATATCTCATTCACAAGGAGCAGTAATTATTCAGCAGTTATCAGTTCCTCTATCTCTGTTATAGTATGATGTGTATTAGATGTATAGTATAGTAATATAGTATTAGATGGACCCAGAGCTATAATTTTATGATATAACAAAATATAACATTAGCGGATTATAAACAATGGCGTAGAAGTACTGTTGCACATGTTGATGCTGAACTGGTAAAGAGCATGATGCTATAAACGTCAAGATTATGCATTTAGTTATGCATCACATTAGTGCTGCATTATGTCAGTGGATGGCAACAAGTAAGTGAATCATTGAATTTATTCAAAAGAATTTCTGGCATTAATGATTAAATGTATTAAAAACTGTATATTTTGCCAAATTTGGATAAAACATATATTTCTATGGCAGGAATAGTAGAAGTAGTATGCTAGTATGCAAATTCTTTTGAATGAATCAGATGAATGAATGAGTCAATGACTCATAAAGACGTTCATTTTTTGCCACCTCATAGAAAGAATGGCTGATCTCCACCACTAATGTACAGATATATAAGTGTTATCATTTATATTATAAACTATTTCGTAAAATTTCGTATAATAAAATTATACAAATATTTATATAATTATTCTTACTCCTATATATATATATATATATATATATATATATATATATATATACACACACACACACACACACACACACACACATACACACACACACACTTATTGTTACTCATTGTACACAATACAAAAATCCAAATACAACAACCTGGAAAATCTGAAAGTGTTTATATATATATATATCATACACATGATGCTCTTTCTCTTGAAATACAAACAAGAGTAAATGTCAGAATAACTGGATATATCTAAAAGATGAAGTCTGTCAGGAAAAACATGAGCTCGTTGTTGTTATCCAGTTGCTCTGTCATTATATTCCAACATTATTCCTGGTCAGAAGCTTCCATAAATATTTAGCTTACATGTAATTGTGCTTTCAATACTTCTGTGCAAACACTGAAGATTGTAGACCTAAGAAGCAAACCATTTTCACACTCCTTGAAAGCAAATGGAAAGTTTTCCCAGCTTCTCAGTGTAATTTCCCGCATAATAACTGGCTAATTTATTATTTCGTGCATGTATCACGGTTTCTCTTCTGGACTGGAGACTGTCCAAAAAATGAGTTCAACAAAGTTAGAGCTGTCAGGAAACTCAGACAAGTGGACGTGCCGATAACTGCTCTCATTTATATGGAAATGGAAATGGTAACCAATCAATTTCTCTCATTTGAATGACTCAGACTCTTGCCCCTGCGTGGAACCATCGATTTAACTCCAGTCCTGGTCAAAGACGCCTCCTGAGGACTAGTAGCTTCGCAAAGACATTCACCTTGGCTAAGTGGCGTCAACATGAGGTCACATGATCCGGTTTGCAGTATATACGAGCCTTAGTCTTCAAGTCTTACTTCACTTGTTGCTATTTTTCTGTTCATACACAGTTAAATATTCAGTCAAATAAGTTCCAAAAGACTAATGTACTTTTGTTTTCTTGAGGCTGGAATGCACCACATGACTTATGCCCCGATTTACGGTCAGACAACTTGACGCTAGTAACCGAAAGTCAGAGCCAGTCTTCAGATTTGAGTTGACAGATGTAATTGACTCTGATTTCTTTTTTTTTTTGCTTCAGACTATGAATCCATCCAGTCATCGGAGATGAAACAGCTTTGTGTTTGAATGAATCTTTGAAGAGAACGAACACTTGTTGAATTCAGAATAGCATACTAGTTTTCTACTCTTACTCTTTCTAACGTAGTAATAATAATAATAATAATAATTATAATTATAATAATAGTGTAGTATGCTACAGTGTTCTGAATTCAGCCACTGAGCATGACTCCTAAACACATACAAGATGCTCATTTATCACCACATGTTGATCTAAATATTATTATTAAATACTTTATTGATCCTTCACAGGAAAGTATATTGTTACAGCAGCAACCACAATTCAGTCCAACACAGACAAAGAGAAAAAACAAACAAACAAAAAAACCATTACAATTATTGCACATTAAAAAGCCTGACAGCAGCAGGCAGGAATGATTTACGATGCCGTTCAGTCTTACATATTGGAGGGATCATTCTGCCACTAAATGTACTCTGCCGGAACACCTTTAAAGCATGCAATGGATGCATGTGTATATGCAATATGTAAATCAGTCAGTGAACAAATATGTATGTTTGAGAGTGAAGTTTTTGTTTTTATTGAAATTAAAATAAAATTTTAAAATAAAATATCCAGCTTTGCCAAACAACAAATTATCAAAATATTTTACTATATTTTTACTGTATTACTTGTACTACTGTATTACTAAATATTATTTTACAATATATTTACTATATTT
This sequence comes from Acrossocheilus fasciatus, assembly GCA_036784905.1. Taxonomy (NCBI): domain Eukaryota; kingdom Metazoa; phylum Chordata; class Actinopteri; order Cypriniformes; family Cyprinidae; genus Acrossocheilus; species Acrossocheilus fasciatus. Next base: position 3,389,931 of record CM071938.1, on the reverse strand, counting down.
ATTGTACAGCCTTGGCGAGCATAAAACATTAAAAATATCAAAACAATAATACAATTTTACCAACTCCATACAATAGTATAGGTTTTTCGGATTATTGAATTTATTATTAGTGCACTGCATGTGTACATTTCTTCATTTTTGTAGATGTTTTTTTTTATATTTTTTTATCTAAAGCAGCTTACAAATGGGGAACATTCTGTATTCTTTATTGTATCTTTCAGTTCATATCTTCTGCATTACAGCCAATAGTTAGCACATTTCCTGTTTCCTTTCATCGAATGCATTTCTTATCATCATAACTGTCCATAAACTGTTTCTCGCCAGTGTTTTTGCATTGCAATAACTCACCATCAACCTCCCATCACCCACGGGTTGAATTATTTACCGTTCATTGACATGCAGCCTCGTCAGCCTGTTTGTTGGTGAATTATTGATACCGGCCCATTCCCAGTTCAAAGCCTTGAACGGTAAAAACACGTCCACAGTCACTCTACGCAAATCCAAACAAATCTTCATTTGCGCTACGTCTCACACGCTTCAATGCACACACAAAAAAGCAATTAAGATGTCAGAGCATGTCAGGCTGGAAGTTAGAGATTGCGCTTGATGCATCGAGCTGGTTAGTGGAGAAGCCCATAGGAGCACTTCCCAAGGCCGGGGTCAAAGGTCATGTGAGGGTACTTGTGGATGTTTGAGGGATCGCTGCGGGTATAACGAGGTCAGCCTCCACTCAAATTGATTGAGAGTTAATTTCAGAGCTCGGACTCTTGATTTTGCCGCGTCTAAGAGTCCTTCAGCTTCTTTGTTTGCCATGTGTAGGTTTCCATGGAAACACAGTGCTGCTGTCACGCACTGGAGACCTGATTAAAGACTGTTTGAAGGAAAGACTTCAGTGAACATTACAGATGCTGCTGTTCATTTAACTTGAGATGATGGTGTCTATCTATCTATCTATCTGTCTATCTATCTATCTACAACCTGAATTCCGGAAATGTTGGGACGTTTTTTTTAAATTTGAATGAAATGAGCCAATATTTTATTCACAATAGAACATAGAGAACATAAGAAATGTTTAAACTGAGAAATTTTACAATTTTTATCCACTAAATGAGCTACAGGTCTCAAAAACGTTGGCACGGGGGCACCAAAGGGCTGAAAAATCAAGACATTTTGAAAAGATTCAACTGGGAGAACATCTAGCAACTAATTAAGTTAATTGACATCAGGTCTGTAACACGATTAGCTATAAAAGGGATGTCTTAGAGAGGCAAAGTCTCTCAGAAGTGAAGGTGGTCAGAGGCTCTCCAATCTGTAAAAGAGTGCGTAAAAAGATTGTGGAATACTTTAAAAACAACGTTCCTCAATGTCAAATTGCAAAGGCTTTGCAAATCTCATCATCTACAGTGCATAACATCATCAAAATATTCAGAGATACTGGAGAAATCTCTGTGCGCAAGGGACAAGGCCGAAGACAGTTGTTGAATGACCGTGGTCTTTGGGCCCTCAGATGACACTGCATCACTCATCAGCATGATTCTGTCATTGACATTACTAAATGGGCCCAGGAATACTTCCAGAAACCACTGCCGGTGAACACAATCCGCTGTGCCATCAAGCTCTATTATGCAAAAAGGAAGCCATATGTGAACATGCTTCAGAAGCGCTGTCGTGTCCTGTGGGCTAAGGCTCATTTCAAAGTGGAAAAGTGTTCTATGGTCAGAGTCCAAATTTGACATTATTGTTGGAAATCATAGACGCCGTGTCCTCTGGGCTAAAGAGGAGGGAGACCTTCCAGCGTGTCATCAGCATTCAGTTCAAAAGCCAGCATCTCTGATGGTATGGGGTGCATAAGTGCATACGGTATGGGCAGCTTGCATGTTTTGGAAGGCACTATGAATGCTGAAAGGTACATAAAGGTTTTAGAGCAACATATGTTCCCCTGACGTCTATTTCAGCAGGACAATGCAAAACCACATACTGCAGCTATTACAACAGCATGCCTTCGTAGTAGAAGAGTGGTCTGCCTGCAGTTCAGATCTTTCACCTATAGAGAACATTTGGTGCATCATTAAACTAAAAATACGTCTATCTATCTATCTATCTATCTATCTATCTATATAAATATTTATAGCTAATAACTATTGTTCGATTTTGACTACAAAACAACACAATTTTAAGAAATTTAGTCTGTAAAATCTGAAAAAAAAAGACTAAAAAGCTCACATTCACACCACAAAAAACGCAGTGCCCGTTTCTGATTCTGTGCTCACATTCAATTTCTTTCTGAGGTTGACCTTTTAAATTTGACCCGTATCAGGAATGTGCAAAACTAGCCAACTAATCGGTCGTAAGGAAGCCCAGTATAATTAGACTGGTTTTTGGTTCGTCTGACCCCGATCGGGTGGTTTTCTCAGGAGGCGTTTGCATAAGATGTGTTCCTGTGTTCAAAACAGATATAAGGAAACCAATGAAATGCAGGGACTGTTTTTAACCTCTGCTTCACGCCTGGGTTTACTTTGCGATAATGAGCCGCTCGCTGTGTATTATATCCTTTAGTTTGTGAGTGTGTGTGACAGAGCATACGACTCTGTTTTGAAAAAATAAAAAAAATAAGAATAAAACAACAACAAAGAAGGTGAAGAAGAGACTACAAGTAATTTAGAAAGAGATTCTGAAAAAAACGAGTGAGCTGAAGAAAAAGAGAAGGACAGATGTGGCAGGTCACGGCTGTCACAGGTGAGCGGAGTGAGCGATCTTTCTCTGGCTGCTTACCCCTGTTCATTTATTCTGGATCAATTTTATTGAGTTTCATCAAGTGAGCACCGGGCTGCCAGAGACGATGGCTTGGCACAGCCGGCTGGATGGCAGATGCTGGATTCTGATTGGCAGCTGGGCCGTTCCAGCGACGTCCATGCTGACAGAACATTGGCTTCGGTTCGGGAGAGCGGCATCCAAAGTCGTGCAACTGAAGCAGAGATAACTAGGTCTGTACGGACCGCAATCGCTTTTCACAGCTCAAGTGAGGACGGACCACGCCACGCCACACACACACACACACACACACACACAAACATGATGAAACTCGAGCAACATGACTCTTGGATGTGGTACCATAGTATTATCTCAGTATGATATTTAACATAATAGTATGCCATGGTATTCTTTGAAGTACCTTGGAGTAAAGTGTTAATACTACTTCATAGACTGTACAGATATATTAATTTGAAGATTATCATGTTTATGCTGTATGGTAATACAACAAAATAAATAAATAAATAAACACATTTCTAAAATAAATATTATGAATATTATAAATATGATTATATAACACTAATTATGTAAATAATATAAATGCAATATATGAGAATTAAGATTTAATTAATACAAGATAATTATTTATATTATTCTATAAATTTAAATAAATGTATATTATAATATGAATAATATTAAATATATTTATAAAATAAACAAAAATAATCTAAATTAAATTGCATAATATTATTATATGATTATATATTACATTATTATATAAATCATATAAATTTCAAATATTATATAAATACTAAATGTATAATATAGAATATTTAAAGGGGTCATATGATGTGATTTCAAGTTTTCCTTTCTCTTTGAAATGTTACAAGCTGTTCATGCATAGATAAGATCCCTGAAGTTGCAAAGACTAAAGTCCGAAAAACCAAAGAGATATTCTTTATAAAAGTTAAGACTCAACCACGCCCCCTAAAACGGCTCATTCAAACACGCCCCCACATGTCTACGTCACTGTGTGGGGAGAATTGCAAAACACCGCCCAAACGTATACGCAAAGAAAGAAGGCAGAACTATTATTCTTGCTGTAGTATTGTTGCTGCCGCATTACACCAAATACGCAAAATAATGTTCTTTTTAGCAACGTCAAAATTATTTATATTATTACATAAATGTTAAATATTAAATTATATAAATGTGGTTTATTATTATATTAATAAATTAATTATATATTACATTATTAAATGCATAATTTAAATTTCAAATATTATATTAAAGGGTTACCCCACCCCAAAATGAAAATGTTGTCATTAATCACTGACCTTCATGTTGTTCCAAACCCGTAAAAGCTTTGTTCGTCTTCAGAACACAATTTAAGATATGTTGGATGAAAACTGTGTAACTGTCCCACTGACTGCCAAACAATTAACACTGTCAAGGTCCAGAAAAGTATGAACAACTTTGTCAAAATAGTCCACCTGCCATCAGTGGTTCAACCGTAATGTTACGAAGCTACGAGAGTACTTTTTATATGCAAAGATAACACAAATAATGACTTTATTCAACAATTCATCTCATCTGCGTCAGTGCCATTTTGGAGAATATCCGCTGGACGCAAACTGCGTTATGCTGTTCTGTGTCAGCTGCGCCACACACCAAAAGTATTCTCATAGCTTCGTAACATTACGGTTGAACCACTGATGGCCGATGGACTATTTTGACAGAGTCGTTCATACTTTTCTGGACCTTGACAGTTTGGCAGTCAATGGGACAGTCACAAGCCTCCCGGTTTTCATCCAAAATATCTTAAATAGCTTTTACGGGTTTGAAACAACATGGGGGTAAGTGATTAATGACAAAATTTTCATTTTGTGGTGGAGTTACCATTTAATACTACATATAATATAGAATATTAATAGTAATTATATAGAAAACATATTTATATTATTGTATAAAGGTTAATTATTGAATTATATAAATGTGGTTTATTATAATATATATATATATATATATATATATATATATATATATACTGTTTTCTACATTTATTCACATTAATATTATTATATAAATGTAACTATTGTATGTGTGTGTGTCTGCATACAAATATCCTGATGATTTGAGATTTGATGATATGTGCACCAACTTAAGTTATAATTAAGTATGGATTATATAAGTGCAATCACACAAGAGCCCACACGTAATTATGAAAACACTCATGAATGACCTCAGCGTCTGAATTCCTCGCTGTTCACATTGGGATTCAGGCGGCTGTGTGAATGTTTATGTGCTTATTAGACTGCTGATGGTGATTTGTACACAACGCGGACACATTGACGGTCAGTATGACCTTTCCTCTCAGGACTAGCGCTGACGATGACTCTATGAGCCCAGAAAGTGAAAGTCTGTGTGTTCGTGTCCCGTGAGGTAAATAAGGGCCAGACAGCTGTCTTCAGTCAATCAGCGCTACATGACCTTGTTTTTAGGACACAGGGAAGACCATCTGGAGTCCCGCGTGCCTCTAAACAACAAGACCCTTCAGTACAATGAAGAGAATTAGCCTTAAAGAAATAGTTCACTGTTATTTACTCAACCTCACGTCGGTATAACTTGCATTACTTTCTTTCCTCGGAGGAACACAAAAGAGGAAATAGTTTCAATAAAAGTATCATATACAATCATTCAGGTCTTTGAACTTGATTCAAAACAATGATTCATTTGGGAAACAAACATGGCTCGTCAAGCAGATCAAGGTTTTTAGCGAATAACTGCTAAGATTATCGGTATGTTCCTCACAAAAAGATATCATGTGACTTCAGAAGACTTGGATTATAGCACATGAATCATAAAGACTCCCTTAATGATGGCGTTTTCTTGTTATTTATGACTAATGTAACCAGGTATGAACTCACCCTCATGTCGGTATAACTTGTATTAGCCTACTTTCTTTCCAAAAGAGGAATTCGCTTCAATAAAGACAAATATAAAGGTTTTCTTCACATCGGCAGCTGTTTACTGCTGTGACCAAATCATTGAATCGCTTGAGAACAGGAGCAGTTTGATTTGTGAACGAATCATTCAGATCTTCTGAACTGAACTTCATTGTGAAGAGCTGATTCAAAACAATCATACAGAAGTCATACCTTAACGACTACCTTAATGATGGTGTTTTCTTAATTTAAGGTACAGTGAGTCTGTTGTGCACTAAATGCTTGACATTTGGATATTTGATGGCTGCATTGATGTAATAACAATCTTTGATTGGTGTTCGGTGCTTTGAAAGCAAAGATTGAGCAGAATGTGTATTCTCGATTCTTAACTAGCCCCGCCCACCGTGAGATCTCATTGGTCTAAAATCTCTCCTCTTGAGAACATTCTGTGCTCTTATTGGCTGTGATTGTCTCGCATTTCCATGCTGCTAGTTCAGCATAAAAATGATTTATACCCATTCATACTCTTCAAACAAACACGCCAAGCTTTGTGTCTGGTTTTACGTCGTCCGGTTTAATCCTGCGTCTGTATGACTTTGATTAGACACATTGATTCACGCGTCATTTAGTCCGACTGCAGTAAAGGGTTTGTTAATGAACTTTTATGCAGTCAAAAGCACCTGAGGAAAAGCAAACGACAGCCGCTTCATCAAATACAGTTTCAGTCCAAACAAATCAGGCTCAAAATAACACACAGCCGTCACATTTAGAGAACGTTTAACATTCCGGTGCGGTATTTCCAAATATGACTGCGTTCGTCTTGTTAGCGAAGCTGCTTTAAAAACATCTGCACATCTGAAAATGTCTCAGCTATTTATTTGTGTACCAGGACGCTTTTATGGTGTTTACCTCCTCTGTTGCCATTTAGATTTAGTGGGGCCATTTTTCACAAATCATAAATGTTTAATGACACATTTACGGGAGCAGGGAAAGCTTACCGACTGTGACATTAATCTGTGTTTTTTTTATTTATTTATTCTATCAGTTGGTGCTCATATCCAGTTAAAGCTTTTCCCCCTTCACTTTTTTTTTTTGGGGGGGGGGGCATATGAGAACATGAAGTGACGTCCTGAACTTGCGATTTTTGTGTATTTCTAATTCCTTTTTAAATAGATTGATGATGTCAGTAGTTTGAAACCTATGACCACAAACTTTAGTCAAATGCATGTTAATACAATATAATGTATATTGCATGAAATTGTATTATTTTAATAAAAAGTTCACTTATTATTATTATTATTATTATTATTAATCAAACTATAGAAACTGTTTCCACCACAGAAAAATAATATATGCATACATAAAATATAATCGTGCCTTTCTGTTTCACAGTTCAGATTTTGTTTTTATATATATTTTTGAATTACTTTTTATTTATTTATTTTCAGAATGGGGGGGGGGCAGAATTATATTCAGAATATATATTTATATACTTACTGATTTTCGACTCTTCAACTTCTTCCTGATACCTATACCGATATTTTTTATGCTACAGACTCTACACAAATACGCTTTGTAACTGTATATATCTGAGAAAACAAAAAAAAAAACTATTCAGTCCCACATAAGTAGAATCTATTCATTTGTTTCTGGATTCCTCATTCCTCCTTCCACAGCTGTTTAATTCGTTAAAAAAAAAAAAAAAAAACACCCCAAAAAAGTCCTTGATCTCTCACGTCCCAGAGCGGCCATCAGTTTCATGCACTGTCAGCCCTGTTACCCCAAACACCGGTGGCCTATATTTGCATTTGCGCTGTGTTGCGAGGTCACGCCTGTCTTCCCTGGAGGCAAATCTACTTCCTTTACAAATCAGCCTAATCCTGGAGGTGTCCCGTCCGGCCTGCGTTTGCCCCGAGGAGCCGCTAGATAAGCAGCCAGGAGTCCCGGGCTTCCACGTTGTTAATTACACAAGAGAAATCAGCGAGATCTCATGAGATATGCAGAAAAAGAGGGCCGGCGATGTGGCTTTAAAATCGTATCTCTCCAGCTGTTGTTTGCTGTCAAAGGTGGGGCTGGACATGACAGATAGCGGCCCCCCGAGACCCTGAGTGATTTAGGAGATACGTGACTGCGTTTTACATGCCGGAAAGGCCCCGTTTGCTTGCATTAGCGCTTATGTAAAGGGCACCTCTGCCTCATGCTTATCTATCTGTGATTGTAGGCCTGGTTTAATGCATCATGGGTGCATGAAAGCTCATGCAGACGAGATAATGCACAGATCATGACACAAATGCCATGATTTACTGTGCTGTGGGGCTTTTTATATTATTCTAACACTCATGGACATATGTGCAAAAAAAATCTAAATACTGGGAAAATCGCCTTTACATTATCTAAATCAAGTTTTTAGCTATGCATATTACTGATCACAAAATAAGTTTTGATACATTTACAGTAGAAAATTCACTAAATATCTTCATGGAACATGATCTTTACATGATTTTTGGCATAGAAAGAAAAAATGCATAATTTTGACCCATACGATGTATTTTTGGCTATTGCTACAAATATACCCCAGTGACTTAAGACTTTAGAATTATTTATTTATTTAGAAATGAATACTTTTATTCAGCAGGAATGCATTAAATTGCCCAATACTGACACTAAATTATTTATTTATTTATTTATTTATTTTTATTTATTTTTTTCAAAAACATATGAAGCAGTACAACTGTTTCCAACATTGATGATAATTAGAAATGTTTCTTGAGCAGCAAATCAGCATATTAGGATGATTTCTGAAGGTTCATGTGGCACTGAAGACTGGCGTAATGATGCTGAAAATTCAGCTTTGATCACAGGAATAAATTACATTTTGCAATATCTTCAAATAGAAAATAGTTCACGTAAATTTTAATAATATTTCACAATATTTCTAACTATTTTTGATGAAATAAATACAAAAAAAGACAAAATAAATAAATAACAAACATACCATCTCCAAACTTTATTTCTAATATAATAATAAAGTATTTTATTATAAATTTTATTATTAATATTTTAATTATTAAATTATTTACTCTGTACTCTGCACACTATATGCATATAGTAATAATAAAAGTGTGATTTGCAGGCCTGGAAAATCATGAAAAAAAATCTAGATAATGGGCAATATCATTGAAATATAGTAAACTTCCTAATCACGAATGAAAATCCTAATCATGAAAATTTGCCGGTCAGGAACTATGAGAACCCTATAAATTGTTGAGTTGAAGAAAATGTGAAGTTAGAATGGTGTTACAAACAATTTACAGATGTCACAAATTTTATAATTCTACATTAAAACAATGGAAAGTGCAGGATTTCACATTTTGTTAATCACATTTCTATGCAAGCAAACATCTAGTTGCTGATAGCTGGCTGCAACCAATATTGCAAAATTTGTTGATGCATCAATAGATAAACTATTCAAACTCTTCATAAGACGTCTTGTAAAAGGTAAGACCTTGACAATAAGATAGAGTGATCCATATTTCGTCCATTTATTCATCCTCCTCAAGGGAATCGCATGCAACTGTGTTGGGAGTTTTAATTGGCTGGCTGCATTGCAGTAAAAAAACTGTCTCAGCCCATGTCCTACCGGAATCGTCATATGTGCACACGGCAAGGTGCACGTCCTCTTCGGAGAGCTCTTTGGCTTAGCTAATGGGGTTATTGATCATTTTGACACAGCCGACATTTCTATAAGCCCCGTGAAAGGCCTGCTCAAAGTGTAGCGCATCACAAGAGGAATGCATTTAGATTACTTCATTGCAGCCCTGAGCGGCCAGTGCCTGCAGAAGATAGCATTCTCAAATGTGCCATCATTGCTGGCCTTTAAAGGACACTTTTTTAAATATTTGTCACAAAACTCTTTATGCTGCTTCTCCCCAGCCCTGCTGCCAGATTGCCGTCAGCTCTGGCTTCAGGTGCAGAAAAATCCCATTGGCCGACCTGATGAGTTGCCGGCGAGGAAATTCAAGCTCTTCTGAGAAGAAATGAAGCAGTCTGAATGTCATCACTATATTGGCTTTAGAGGTTATGGAGAACTGTCCCACAGAAAGGCACTGGCCAGTGTATAGAGTAGAGTTCGCTGGAGTTGATTTACTGTGTGTTAAATTTAATTAGGTAGATGGTAATAAATGCCTAGTGACATTTTGTTACACTTCGATATATACAACACTAGCTATGTTTACATGGACGTTCACTCTTTGCTTCCATTGGAATTAATTCATTCTGATAGACGAATCCGAAAGTAGTGTTTACATGAACACTATAAAGGCATCGGGTTGATATGCACGTTTATATGTCACAGGCTTCTGATCGGATTTAATCTTTTCACATGTGCACACTGCATGAATATACAGTTTCCCACTATTGTCGCATACTGTTTCAAAAAGCACACTTGATATTTATCTACTTAAAAAGTGAAAGTGACATACGGCCAAGTATGGTGACCCATACTCGGAATTTGTGCTCTGCATTTAACCCATCCAACGTGCACACACACAGCAGTGAACACACACACACCGTGAACACACACCCGGAGCAGTGGGCAGCCATTCAGTCGTGGTATTGAGGTGGAGAGAGCGCTGGACAGTCACTCCCCCCACCTACAATCCCTGCCGGCCCGAGACTCGAACTCGCAACCTTTGGATTACGAGTCCAACTCTCTAACCATTAGGCCACGACTTCCCCCAATTCAGGTCCTAATTAGGCGATGACCAGCACATAAACTGTTGTGCTGTGCTGCTTACTTTAGAAAGCAGTAAAAGTGCCCCTTCCTTCACCCAAAACCAGTCGTCTGGATGAGAGTCTTATAAACAAGGACTGAGTAATCACAGACGTTGAGTGAAAGCCTGGATACTCATTTGTGACACTTTATTCAAAGAGCAGCTCGTTCCGCGCGTCATACATCATTACGCTATTTTTACGTCACTGCACATGTGCAGTATTTTCCAGTTTCGGTTTCAATCTGATCAAATGTGTACATGTCCTCTCAGATTACAAGAGGAATAAACCACCCCTTACAATCCGATCGAAATTTGAATCAGATCTGGCCAATTCAATCCGATTGACATGGTTACATGTGACTTTTATTTTTTTTTAATTCTGACTGTGTTTCTAGTCCTATTACGATTGGATTATTAGGGTCCATGTAAACACAGCTACTGATTTCTTCTTTCGTTGATCCCATTGGTTTGTTTGCTGGTTGTATGGTTTATTCAGTAATTCATGCATTTGTTTGACATCCATCTATTTGGTTGTTTGGATGGATACTGTACAGGGTTATTTGTTTCATTCATTTGTTCATACGGATTGTTGGTTGATTGATTCATTGATTGTTTATTTTGGAAGGATGGACGAATGTTGAATTCATTCAATCAAATGGATTGGATGATTGTTTGATTCATTGGTTCACTCATTTAGATAGTTGGATGATTGTTCAGTTGATTCATTCATTTGGAAAGTTGGATGAAAGTCAGGCCCTATCTGAATCAGGTGTTGTTTATGTTATGCTGGATGCACACTAAAATATTTTTAAAATCTTATAAGATCTTCAAAATGTGAGAGACCACAAACATGAGGAAAAAAATCCTAGATTTAACCTCCGACATTCTTCCGAGCAGACTCAGTCACTCTTAGCACACCTCACACCACAGGAAAATCTGCTAAAATAATCTTTAGAACCACAAGATAATTGGGACATTACCTAGGATTGTCGGAAGGGGAGAAATCAGCTCAAAATCAGCCCGATTATCTTGTGATGTGTACCTAGCATTATTTGAAACCATATTTAAATATGCTCTTTTCTAGATCAGATTTTTCTTCTTTTTTAAGTGCCATTCAAGCTGTGATGTTCATGTGACATTGTAGAAATTGTATCAGATTTGAGTGCAATGTGAACAAAGCCTAATTCAAGCTAAACAGCTTTTGACTAAGAACCATGATGATGGTTTGAGATCTAGTTTCTGGAAACGTGTTTCTGTTTGATCATGTAAGCACCCTTCTGCGCCACGCCGTAAAGCCATAATGCACATAAGAAGACAACAAATGTCCAGCTTTCTGTCAGTTTTCTCCATTTTATAGAGGAGAAGTCACTTGGCGGCATGCATGACTCTTCACCATTACTACAGCGACCAGCAATTGAGACACGTCCTGAACACACAATCCAAGTGGACAGTCAGTCATAAGACTGGATTTAGAAAAACAAATTGTCTGTAGAGTGAAGATTTGCTCTAATATTGTGCCAAAACTCAGTGTTTCTCACTCAGTGCCAAGTTAATAAATAAAGTGATCATGACGTCACAAATCAGCCAACAGCACTTCTGGATAGGAGCGAGGATACGAGGTACTGTGCTCGATTCTGTGCTCTGTATATTAATAATATGTTAAACAATATATAAGCATTATACTGTATATATTGTTAAAGAAAGTCAATGTATACTGTGATCACTGTCACGGTGCAGTAGAAATGCACAAATACGAAGAGAATGACGATAAACAGTCTTTAATAATCCACATCAGGGTAATCGATAACAGGTAGGCAGGACGCACATACATCTAACGTAGACAAGGCCTGAACAGAATGCAACTTATATGGGGAACGTAAATGAGGATAATGACTAGATAAACATGAACATAATGACACAATCAGACATAGACAGAAACTAGGTCACACTGAGCACACAGGGGAAGAAAACAACAAATGTCCTGGGGTGTGACCATCACCACATTATAGTGAAGAATTATCTGTTTTAACTTTTTTTTTTGTGAAAATATGCCATTTTGTTCATTATTTGTAATGTGGAACTTATAAAGCCTGAAGATGAGTAAAATGAGTAAAAAATAAACTAAACAATTAATCAATACAAATAAAACTAGAGTAAAAAAACAAAACAAAACAAACAAAAAAAACAGTGAAAATACCCATCATGCATTTAATTTGAATGTTTACTTTTCAACCACATTTCATTACATAATTTACAGGCAAATATATACATTATTCTGATATTATAGACAACATTATTTTAAATAAATTAATTACAAAAATTATAAGATATGTAATTAGGTCTTAGAAGAGGTGATGATGATGATGATGACGATGTCGATGACGATGGTCATTTGTGTCAAATTAAAGAGTTAATCTGAACAGTTTTTTTTTTTTGACAGTATTTTATTTCACTTATAGTCAATATCTTCCAATATCGTCATAATATATATTATAGCATATATACACACACACACACACACACACACACACACACACACACACACACAGGTTTGTTTTGCTATCCTTGTGGGGACTTCCCATAGGCGTAATGGTTTTTATACTGTACTTACTGTATGTGCTATTGCCCTACACCAACCCTACACCTAAACCTACCCCTTACAGGACACTTTCTGCATTTTTACTTTCTCAAAAAAACTCACTCTGTATGATTTTTAAGCTTGTTTCCTCATGGGGACCCAAAAAATGTCCCCATAAGGTCAACATTTACTGGTTTTACTATCCTTGTGGGGACATTTGGTCCCCTCAATGTAGCATAAACAAGAACACACACACACACACACATATATATATATACACACATATACAGTCATGGCCAAAAGTATTGGCACCCTTGGTAAATATGAACAAAGAAGGCTGTGAAAATTAATCTGCATTGTTAATCCTTTTAATCTTTTATTTAAAAAATTCACAAAAATCTAACCTTTCATTGGAGAATAAGAATTTTAAATGGGGGGAAATATCATTATGAAATATGTTTTTCTCTAATACACATTGGCCACAATTAACGGCACCAACCTCCATTTGAAACCTCCATTTCCCAGGGTAACAGCTCTAAATGTTCTCCTATAATGCCTGATGAGGTCAGAGAACACCTGACAAGAGATCAGAGACCATTCCTTCATCCAGAATCACTCCAGACCCTTTAGATTCACAGCTCCATGTTGGTGCTTCTTCTCTTCAGTTCACTAATTTTCTACAGGGTTCAGGTCAGAGGACTGGAATGGCCAGCAGAAGCTTGGTTTTGTGCTCAGTGACCCATTTTTGTGTTGTTTTTGAGGTTTGTGTTTGGATTACTGTCCGGTTGGAAGATCCAAACATGGCCCATTATAAGATTTCTAACAGAGTCAGTCACTTATTGATTTTTTTTTATCTGTTGGTATTTGATAGAATCCATGATGCCATGCGTCTAAACAAGATGTCCAGGACCTCCAGCAGAAATATAGGCCCACATCAAAAATACAGCAGTATATATCATTTTACACATGGGGTACTTTTTATCCCCGTCTTGAGTGTTTGCTGCTAAAAAGCTCATTTTTTAGTTTCATCTGACCATAGAAGCCAGTCCCATTTGAAGTTCCAGTCATGCCTGATAACTGAATATGCTGGAGTCTGTTTTTGGATGAGCGAGGAGAATTTTCTGACCCCAACTATTTTCTGCAATTCTCCAGCTGTGGTCCTTGGAGAGTCTTTAGCCGCTCAAACTCTCCTTCTCACCGTGCATTAGGACGATATAGACACTAGGGGTTGCACCAACTAGTCGACTAGTCGACTTTAATGCTCTGCCATGACGCTTTTAGCTCTACGTCGACTAGTCGCTGGTCCTATAGAGGGTGCAACAATATAAGAAATCTCTGAAGGACTTCCACATTTAAGCTCCGTTTCCAAACTAAAATGACAAATAAATGCATACTCTGAAAGCGCTCCACAAGACATGTGTGATTATATTACTGGATGCTCGAAACTGAACGGGAGAATGCACGTTTTAAACAGCTTATAGTACAGGTCAGTTAATCGCCATTCTAATGTAATGCGCTGCTGCTCTGTAACGCACACACATAGGCTTCAGACAGTAGCGCGTACATCACGTGCAGATCGTGCGCGCACAGAATCGTTCAGCGCGGAAATGTATTGTCAACACTGTTCTGCGATTTATCAATAAAATAGCTTAGAAACTGAAATGTTCAAGCATATATTTCTTATTAACTAAATCCCACAACTTCATTACTAGTAGAGAGTATCTGCCAGGAAGAATTAATTCGCACACGCGATCGCTCTCACTAATGCATTCATATGAATGTAATCTTTACTGTGCAACTTTATCTGTATGTGATTTGGAACGAGCAGAAATCTGTGAGAAATATAACGAATATAAAGACAAAAGAACTGATAAAAATGAGCTGTTATAGGAGCAATAGCCATGTGGGCGGCACTGTGTCATATGCCATAGCTGTGCACAAGGTGTTTGTCACAGCTCCAGACTTATTTGTTCATTAATGACGTCACCAGCAACTAGTCGACTTCGAATCGACTTTCTTCACATAAAAGTCGACTTTAAAAAAACAGAAGTCGTTCAACCCCTAATAGACACACGTCCTCTTCCAGGCAGTTTTGTAACATTTTATGGTGATTGGAACTTCTCAATTACTGCCCTGATGGTGGAAATGGGAATTTTCACTGCTCTAGCTCTTTTCTTAAAGCCACTTCACTAATTTATGAAGTTCAGTTATCTTTTGCTGCACATACTATATAACCATAGAACAACTATATTCTATGGTTTTTCTCATTGTGATGGAAGAATAGGTAAGTTTAAGTTCATAAGTTTACTCATATGTATTTGAGAAAAACATTCATTTCATAATGAGATTTCCCCCCATTTTCAATTGTTTTATTTCAATGAAAGGTTAGATTTTTGTGAATTTATTTATGTATTTTTTTTTAAATAAGAGATCAAAAGGATTAACAATGCAGATTAATTTTCACAGCCACCTTTGATCATATTTACCAAGGGTGCCAATACTTTTGGCAATGACTGTATATATACTATATATATATATATATATATAGTCGGTATCTGAATGTGCATCAAATGCGGCAGCTGACCTGTAGTTTGTATGGTGTACTTCATGTTTGGATCGTTCTGAACCCTCTTCACCCTGCAGAACAAATCAATGTACCTGTGGCCAGCATTATAATTAAGGCTCTGACGAAGCTCTTTCATTTACAGACGCAGGGCTAATAGGCTTGTCAGACTGTACGATAAATCAGCCATCAGCCGTGTCAGACCCGAGCGCTTTCCCAAAGCTGCCCGCCGCAATCAACCTCTGTCAAATAAAAGCCGTTTTGTTTCGTGCCTCGGGGAAACGGGTGGAGATTAGGTCTTTGATTGACACGCGCTGGGTCAAAAGGCGCTCTCATGTTGTTGGATTGCAAAAACAATTATATATCATTTCATCTGATCTGTGCTCTTACTTATTAAACGCAAAGTCTGGTTAAGATATTCATGCTGATATATGGCCACCGAAGACAATTCAGTAAGTTTTTCATTACGCTCTTCTAATTTATTGCACTGAAATAAGACAAACATTTATGCAATCACCCGTCGCTGGTTTGCCAAACGTTTATTAGTGCAGCTGTGTTTAGTTTTAGTCTGTTCTCATGAACAATAAAGACTAATAAATAAAGCCATTTTGCAAAATTATAAATCAAATTTTGGATGCCAAATAAACATTTACCAATGAAAGTCCAGTATGGCTGGAGAAGAAACTGATTATCCTGTTATATAAGATGGTTTGCTGAACATACAAGGGAAATGTGTCAATGTTTCTAGTCAAATGGCCTTTAGCTTTGACTTAATGGATCTCAGTTATGCTTCTTTTTGTCTGAGATGTTTCTCCTAAACATTTTTAGGTGGGGAAAAAATTGTGAAAATAGTAATGGATGTGGATACTGTAGTAGCTCAAATCATTTGGTTTCAAAAGAATTAAATGCGAAATGTTTGAGTTCCTATTTGGATCTCTTCCTTTTGGTTGTAGACTTTGGGATTGCAGTTTGAGACATTGCTGAGATCTTTTCTGAGATATCTGGTCTCTTTTTTCTGAGAAATCAATATGTGAAGCAGAAGACTTACAAAAAGTCTCAATTTGCTCTCTAGTAAACACATCTGGTGTATTAAAATGATTTTATGTATTTTTTATGTGTTATGTATCTAAGGGCATGTTTGCACAACACAGTTTTTTATGCATTTTGGCTGTTCATTTACACAACAACAAAAGGTTTAGGGGCCTTTTGAAAACAGATTAAAAGTGCATGTTTTTGAAAACGATGCCATTATTTTGTCTATATGTAAACTATAAAAATACAATTGTGTTGTGCATGCATATTGTGTGTTCTGTCCATAGGTATGCACAGGTTTCTCATTGCCAACTTCTGGCCTTGCATGCATATACAGAATACAGCATTTGTAGTTATTTTCACGATTCTGTGTGAACAGGGATCGTTGTTGTGAATTTTTCAACTTGTTAAACATTTCAAACCAAGGTGTTAACGCATGTTTTGTCAGCGAAAGATACTGATGGTAATATTCGCAGGATGTGGAAACAGTTGCAAACAGTCGCTGCCAGTTTGACAGCATTCGAGGGGTGATTCGCCCTTCAAGACTGACAGTCAGTGGTGGCCTGTCGTCATTTGCAGTCTGTTATTAAGGCTACAAAGAGCATCCTGTGCTCCACCCGCTAATAGCAGCTTTAGTGACAGTAAATGTCAAACGAAGGCCTACAAAGTGTATGTTAGGGCACATGGTCAAGGCAAAGGCGATAGAAATTTGTAGACCTTAACTTATTTACAAGCCCAGTAATACTAGGGCCTGTAAGGTTTTGTTATCATATTTAAGTAAAGTGTCACTCTGTTCTTCCAAATATTATTGGATAGTATTTCAAGTGATGCTGCTTTTTTCATAGATGTTGTCCTCATATTATTTGTATCAGCAAGGATTGTTGGTTCAGCATCGTCCACCATCTTTGTCTTCAAATGAAGACAAATAGCTTTTTGATCCAACTAGAATCTCTGGAGCAGATTCTAATGCCTCATTAATAATATATTAAAATATCATGATTATGCTCAAAAGAAGAAGCCAGCATCTCAGCTACTAGCTTATTTGTTTTTATTATTTTTGTATTAGGAAAATCTTTTCTTTTTCTCCCTCCAAAAATGAGACTTTTTTTTTTATGTTTATTTGATGTTTCATATTCAGTATGTGCTTTATAAGTACAAAAAAAAAAAACAGTACATCCAATATGCTAGTAACATTCACGCTAATTAGCAACTACTTAATAGTGAGAAATGGTTATTATTATTATTATTATTATTATTATTATTATTATTATTTATTTATTTAATTTTTTTTTGTGCAAATGTCAAATATTTCAAATGGCTTAAACTTATTTTCATTAATATTTAAGCCTGTTGTAAAGTTTCTACATAACATGAGTGTAATTCATCCCGACCAGCTCTAATTAAAAAAAAACAAAAAAAAAAACATGGTTTTGTTTTCTGGACATTTACTGCGTTACTACCATGTTTTCACAAGTAGTTCTATGTAAATACCATGGTGCATTCATTTCAGTGTCTCATAGTAATACCATGTGATCCCATCACTGTACCATGGTACTACCACAGTATTTTGTTGTAAGGCAGGTTGTGCAGTGTTTGCATTAGTGCACCGCTCAATACTACACAATAGGCTGTACAAGGATCCTGAATTATAGAACACCCGTATAGAGCTCTTCTGAGCGTTTCATGATGTGCAGTTCTGTTTTTATAAAGATCTGAGTCAGACCTCAAACCTGAAAAGAAATTTAAGCCCTGTCTCAAGAGCTAAGAAGAGCCGAATTGGATTTTTGAGTTGTGAAGAGTGCTTCATGAGAAAAGAGAGAGGCATTACTTTTACTTTTGTTTGAATCTCAATTGAGCGTCTCAACTATTTCTTCCATTGCCCTTCACTCTCCTCTCTATTCTTCTGTGGTCCTTTAGTTCAAATAATGACAAAGATATTTGCAGAAAATCATTTGCAGAAAAAGAGTTTAAAATCGATATCCTGTGTGTTTGCGTAATCGCTGTTCAATTATATTATTTGAGGGTTATGTACACTTATGCATGAACTGATAGATGAATCATTGCTGTCTGACAAGGGTATCAAACTTTCTGTTCTCCTGCAAATAAAGCGATCCTTGCGACCCATTTTACTCAGTAAAACAGGATTTTCAATGAAATGCAGTTTTATTTTGTTTATGAGAATCTGATTTGATTGTAAAAGGTCTTCGCTACTCAAGTTTCATGTTTTAAAATTTGAAAAGGGGAAAAAAAAAAGGACTCAATCATAAGGACAGTCACTTTTTTTGTTTCTGAATGAATGTGTTTTTTAAACAAATCTGTAAAGTGAATGAATCAATGTTGCACCCATAAAGACAGTCACTTGTTTAATTCATGAATTAATCACTGTTTCGAACATATCAGTTGAGGGAGTGATTTAATGACTCAATCATACATACAGTCTTTTGTTTGAATCCTGAATGAATCAGTGATTTGAACAAATCAGACGAGTAAATAAATCAATGTTGCACCCATAAAGACAGTCACTTTTTTTTCCATGAATTAATCATTGTTTTGAACATATCAGTTGAGGGAGTGGTTCAGTGACTCAATTATAAAAAACATATTTTGTTTGAATCGTAAGTGAATCAGTGTTTTGAATGAATCAGTTCAGTCAATGATTCAATGATTCACTCATAAATACAGTCACTTGTCGCCACCTACTGGTGTATCCTATGTAACCCTCAGTAAAATTGTTGCATACCGCATACATACAGTATATAATTCTGGATGTTAAACTGCTTTTATGGTTCATTTATGTAGTTTTGGAGATTGACAGCTCACATGCATAGATAAAGCAAAAATAAATCAATCAATAAATAAAACTTTCTGCAGTATCTTTTTTTTTTTTTTTTTTTTGAAGATTCTAGTGAAAATGAAAATCATATTAGTTTTAAATGGCATCAGGCTTAGTAACTGATTAAAATTTTTGGGTGGACTATTCTAGGGCTGCACAATTAATGGTAAGCGATAGTCATGTGAATCTTGTCAGTAAAGCCGGTTCTGTGATTAGTAGTAAATCTCCATCACCTGCTTTCAGATGGAGCAGCATTTACTAAACAGAGCCGTAGTTCACTGACAAGCTACTCTAAATCATGTTCATAATCGCAGGTGATTCTTAATCACACTCTTCCTCTTGTTCGCTGTTGTCGTTAACAGTTCTGTCTAATACGGATAGAAGTCTGTCTAAATATAATCAGATATAACAGTTAAAGGAATTAAGATGTATATAACAATTGCTTTTATATTATTAGTAATAGAAAGGCAAATATTATAATACTTTCTTGTTTGCCGTCAGCATTCAGCAAATACGCATTTATATCATTTCATCAAATCTTTGAATGACTAATGAACATTTAATTTCACAAACCTTGCAAACTTAGTCGAATCCAGTTCATCTGTGTCCTGCATGATCGTGTGTTTTCTGTGTGACGGGTGGGATTGAATGCAGACAGGAGGAGAGTTCAGCTTCACTAGAGACGCGCAATCGACACACTTTTAACTCCTGATTTTAAATTATGCTGCACTTTATGCATTTGCCCACTGCCATATTCATTTCCACTGTGTGCTGTATGTAAAATAAGTGTTACCTTGGCTTTATTTGAATAAATATGATTCCCAATGCACACAAACCTCCCAGAATACTGGGTGCTCTGCTGGTTACAGTGTTTACTTCCTTTTTAATTATATTTGTATTAAATATTTATTTATATGTGAAAAATCCTTTGTCTTCTAAAGTATAAGTGTGTTTATTTAACGCACACTGTAAAAAATTTTAAGCCAGTACAACAAAAAAAAACTTGGTACTAATTTCCCTAAGCTTTTTCTTGTTTACTCAACTTTTGTAAAAAAACAGTTATACTGACTGAAATTAAGTTGTCAGTCATACAAAAAATATTTAATTGGGTTAACTTAAGATTGTTAGTTTTGTGGAGAGGTGCAACTGTTTTTTAACAAACCTTTTTAAGTAGAGCCAATTCAACATTTTTGGTCTGTAGAACTCAATGTCTGAAGTTGAGTGAACAAAAAAAATTGTATTGGAAATTGGTACTAAGTAATAATAACTGGAAACTACAATAACATTGCCCAAGTCAAAAACTGAAAACAGTGAGTCAATGTTAGCAAAACATTTATTAATGTTGAAGGCATATAGTGTAATTGTAATTTGCAACACTGCAAATTAAAATACTGCAACACAGTAAAACAGTTTTACAAACCACTGCCAATGAACATATGAGGAACACAAACTTTCCAAATTTAAAAGACCATCCATCTACAAAGCAATGACTCACCTAAACATGAATCATTTAAATATCAAATGAATCAACAAATAGCCTATTAAGTAAACAAATAAGCATTTGGCTTTTTAGAGAATTCAACTCAGTACAAGTCTTAAAGGGATACTCCACCGTTTTTTCATATTAGACTATGTTATTCCCTTAAAGGAACACTCCACATTTTCTAGGCTGATATGATTATGAACTGCTCTCATTCCGGCGTAGTTCATAATCATATCAGCCTAGAAAATCGCAACTTTTCATTTTCCGCCGATCTTAGTACACGGTATAACTACAGAAGAGTCAAGTTTTAAATAGGACAAATATCGAAACTCTTTGATCGTTTTTGAACGCGATGCTACTGGTCTAATTGGATTCAATGATCTATGCTAAGCTATGCCAAAAGTGCTATCGCCAGATCCAGAGATCGGCTGAATGGATTCAAAAACGGTAAAACTCAACTTATTAACTCTGGGGGAGTTGGAGAATGAGCCTATTTCCAAAAAAAGTGGAGTGTTCCTTTAACTAAGACGAGTTGATACATAACTCTCTCGTCTCAGTGTGTGCACTTAATCGCTCTGACGCGCGGTGACACTTTGATAGCACTTAGCTTAGCCCACTAAGCCCAGTTCATTCATTAGATACCAAACCGAGATTAAAGGAAAACGCCACCGGTTTTCCATATTCTAATATGTTCTTCCCTCAACTTAGACTAGTTGATACGTACCTCTCCCGTCTCAGTGCGTGCACTTAATCGCTCTAGCGCACGGCGCAACTATGTTAGTGTTTAGCTTAGCCCCATTCATTCCTTAGGATCCAAACAGGGATGAATTTAGAAGCCACCAAACACTTCCATGTTTTCCCTATTTAAAGATGGTTACATGAGTAGTTTCATGAGTAAGTGTGATGACACAAAATAAAACGTGGTGATTTTCTAAGCAGATAAAAAATGATAACTATAATGTATGGCGGAAGAGCACGTCGCAGCACTTCGACCACGGCGCAGTAATATCATCATGCGCCGAGGTCGAAGTGCTGTGACGTGCTCACTTGAGCGATGATATTACTGCGCCGAAGTCGAAGTGCTGCGAAGTGCTCTTCCGCCATACATTATAGTTATCATTTTTTATCCGCTTAGAAAATCGCCACGTTTTATTTTGTGTCACTATACTTACTCGTGTAACTACTCATGTAACCATCTTTAAATAGGGAAAACATGGAAGTGTTTGGTGGCTTCTAAATTCATCCCTGTTTGGATCCTAAGGAATGAATGGGGCTAAGCTAAACGCTAACATAGTTGCGCCGTGCGCTAGAGCGATTAAGTGCACGAACTGAGACGGGAGAGGTACGTATCAACTAGTCTAAGTTGAGGGAAGAACATATTAGAATATGGAAAACCGGTGGCGTTTTCCTTTAAGTTAGAAGCGACCAAACACCTCCACGTTTTCCCTATTTAAATACAGTTACACGAATAGTTGAACGACCAAGTATGGTGACACAAAATAAAACGTGCCACTTTTCTAAGCGGGTTACAAAGGATAACTATAATGTATGGCAGAATAGCAATTTTGAGAGTACTTCGACTCGGCGCAGTAAAAAGTCACGCCTGAAAAATTAGTGAGAGGGGGAGGGGGAGAAGAAGTTTCAGGCGTGACTTTTTACTGCGCCTAGTCGAAGTACTCTCAAAAGTACTCAATACTCAATGTTCAGCGCATAGAGAAGTCCAAAGAGTACCATGAAAGCAGTAGGAAAGTCAGGTAGGTCCTCCATGACCACAGTTTCCTCCTGGATGATGCTGTAGTTTAGACATGTCTTTTTTGTCTGCGAGATATCGTCCTCCATGACTTCAAGGATGCCCAGTTTCACTCCTCTTGTGTAGGTCTCCTCCAAATCAGTTTCCTATGAATTATATCAATTTCATGAATAATGGTTGTGCATATGTACAAATATAAAAACAAATTAAATAAAAAAACAAAATCAAAGCTCAAACTCTTGCAAACAAAACATGGCACTGTGGCAAGCAGGACAAAGCTAAGAGCCGTGGGAACAAGCTCACCTACGTGGCGGCACACCTGTCTCGTGTCGCAAGGAAGGAGGTCCAGATGGATAAAAGGAGGAGCGGCGACAGTGCAAGACCAGGCCTGGACTATTTACGTTATGTTTTATTTATGCGTGTCTGGCAGTCGTTTGTGAGGGGCTGCTGGAAGGGATACTCCACTTTAAAATGAAAATTCTGTCATCATATACTCACCCTCATGTTGTTTCAAACCTGTATGAATTTCTTCTGGTGAACAGAAAGGAAGATATTTAGAAGAATGTCAGTAACCAAACAGTTTCTGGTACCATTGACTTCCATAAAAGGAAAAAATATATACTATGGAATGTATATGTACCCAGATGTCTGATAAAGTTTTTTTCAGTAGAAACATTGTGATAATCACATAGGTCACAGTTAAATGTAGCTTGCACCGTTGTTTTATCAGAATTTGTGTGGACCCTATATAAATGAGTTTTCAACGCACCTGGTGTATTGAAAGAGCAGACACACTCAGGGTACAGGCACAACAATGGTTCACGTCGACCTGGGCGCCAGTGCTTTAGCCTGTAGTGCCTCAGCAGCAGATTTTGACTGGCACAATTGTATTTACAGTTTCTACACAGCATGAAGTTTGCTCTCAAGGTAGATCTGTTTAAGAAAAAGAAAAAAACAGGTTCATAAAAGGCAAATTAATGAATGAACAATGAAATAGACATTAATTTATATCTATACTTTTTATTTTTTTAGTGTATGACAACTGCTTAACAGATATTTTCAAAAATCATTATCTCCTCAGAACTTTTCATCAATCAATCTACTACTGTTGGAGCAATTAATCAGAATTCTCAGTTGCCCTTCAGTACTGTATTAGCAGCAGATAGAGAGCCAGGTAATCTGCCTAGCAACATAATGTGCACGACTTCAAAAATGTTACTTTGCAGCAAAATCCATCGCAACAAAATATGATAACTTAAATATTTCACGTAACGTTAAAAGGATTAAAAATAAAGCTAGATGTAAACATTCAGTAATGTTGATATCTTACAAAGTAAAGTTAGTGGTGTCTCTATTTTTCCTAATGAACTAATATCAACTAATTCAGAAGTAAAGTACAACAAAAACTAAATAAAAGCACTCACCATAAATATTCCTCTGGATTATTATCGCCCACGTGCTGCCTTGTCTTTCAATAAGATTTTTCTTCGGCCGCCTGGTGAACACGTCTTCTCAAGTTGTTTCTCCTATGGTTTCTCCCGCATTATTAAAAATAAACGTTGACTAACAGCAAGGTTGCGCAAAGGTCACGTACTGAGGGGCGTGGTTTAGCACGAGAAAAAAATAATAACGTTTATCGGAAAACATGCTGCTAATTCTTTTTAAATGTATGTTTTATTTAAATGTAACAATTCAATAAAAAAATAACTCTTACCTAGGCTAATTGTGTTCTGTTTTGACGCAAACTAGTGAGATGAGAGAATCGGCGCCCACTCCTGTTGTTAACGAACTTCACAGTAAAAGTCTACCTCCAACAAATTAATGTTGCCTTCACGTGCTAGCTGAAATTTCCTCCCGCTTTTGAAATCGTGATTTCATTTCCATTTTGTTTTGTTTTGTTTAATGAAACTATATTTATCAGAATATATCAGTATTTATCAGAAAGCACGTGAAGGCAGCATCATTTCCAGGGTTCACAATATTGCTGTGCACAATATATTACTACTAGGCCTACTACTATTACTATTTGTACTACTACTACTACTACTACTACTACTACTAGGCTGCTGCTGCTGCTACTACTACTACTACTACTACTACTACTACTACTACTACTACTAATAATACATTATTATTGTACATTATCTGTACAATATATTATTATTTATACAGTGGCCATGATTTAATTGATAATAATACTATTATTCAATTCAATTTAACTTTATTTCCAGACTCAAGATCAATAACATACACATATACATACATACATACAAATATATATATATATATATATATATATATATATATATATATATGTGTGTGTGTGTGTGTGTGTGTGTGTGTGTGTGTGTGTGTGTGTGCGTGTGTGTGCATGACTTCAAAAATGTTACTTTGCAGCAAAATCCATCGCAACAAAATATGACATGTATGTATGCATGTATGTATAAATATGTGTGTATGTAATGTGTATGTATGTATGTATGTATATATATATATATATATATATATATATTTATATTATTAACCCTATTTTTATTTTACAATGTTATTTTATTTTACAGTTAAACATTAGGCTCATTTAAGTTATTTAAAAAAAAAAAACTAAACCATTTTCTATACTGTTCCATGAACAACTGGTTGCATTTTATTTTCCAAAATTAGTATTTGCTAGTGGGAGGGCAGTTTCTAACTTAGTTAAATAAGTTGGCAGAAGTTTTTTGGATGAACTTGCAAAACCTTGTTCACAAAACGAAACTTTTTAAGTTTATAGAAAGAAACTTGGTTTAGGTTGAATAAATGTATTAAACATAGTTATACTGACTTTTCCATAGATTTTTGCTGAGCCAACACAACAAAACCAGTAATTTGAACCTTTTTCAAGTTGGGTTTTTTACAGTGCATTTATTTTTTAATCCATTTTCAAATGATTTCTTAAATATTAATTCGAATAAATAAAATGATATCGCGTTTATATCAGCCATCGGCCACCCTGCTTTCCAAGATATCGGCATCGGCTGTCAAAAAAAACAATATCGGTCGACCACTACTCTTAATATATAAATAGTATATAAATGAGCCTCAGTGAGCCTCTTGTTTGTTTTATCAGATCAGTTAGTCACGTACTGTATGTGTTGCTTAAAGGTTCGTGGCTGAACTTTGATCTTTTTGATGTTGCTGCTGATGTTTCAGTGACATGAAGGTTGTGATGCCAAAAGTAAAGGTAAGATCAGGAAGATAACCAGACCACTTAGAAATGTAGCTGGGATTCACATAATCTTCACACAAGATGACAGTCTTTAAGCAGTGTTTCTCCAGAGATATAATTTTCACTTTCAGGTCTTCAAATCATTTCTAGTCTTTTTAACAAGTTTCTTCAGAAACTCAAAAAGTCATCTGAAAGTCGAATGGAATGGAAGAGTTTCATAGCATGAGCGTCAGTGACAGCGATGTTTTGGTTACTAACAAGCATGAGAATTGGTTTCATTCCTGATATTTATGGAGATGATAACAGATGATTACTGTGTTTAAATAAACTCAGTGACCAGCGTGCCTGTCATACCTACCGCATTAGACAGAGTCGTGCTCTGCAGTGAACCGTAATGAGAAAATGAGTTTTTAGAGGTTTTCTTGCAAGCTGAAAGTGCCAATCCTATTAATGGTAGTGGCTTTTAACTATGGTCTTTCAGTAAATCAGTTAGCACTACCTTAGATCACATAATTAATATTCATGAGCCAGGCTGATAAGTGCTACATTATGCTCACTTTTCAGATGATTTCTATGCCTCTGGTTAGAAGCAGTAACGAATTGGAGCGGTTTGCCCGGCAGCTAAATAAATGCATTCAGATTAAGATGATTGTTCTACTACGGCTGGTCATTTTCCTCTTCTTGAAAAGTTGCATGGGAGCTGGATTGTGAAGTTTCATCCATTGCAGGCAGCCGACTAACCTCAGGCAGTCAATCAAACCGTGGAGGAACATTGAGGATTCCTCGAGGAACAATGCACCTCACCGTTAGGGGAGAACGTGGTCATTCTACAGATAAGAGACGGAACATTTTTACCTCGGTGAGATAAAGGCCTTCGGTGCTGCAGGCTTTCTGGTTACGGTCGGAAAGAAAATTACAGAAGGGTAACATATATTTGCTACAGGCCTGACTGAAAGTAATTTATGCATTTGAAGCATGCTGCTGTTTTTTGTATTATTTCTTTTTCTGCCTGCGCGCCTCGGGAGAAACATTCAAAACACTTTTTATAGTAAAGGACATATACCGTACAATGGGAATAGACTGAGGTCGTCGTGAAGAAACCATCTTATTAAAGTGGAATGGAAGTAAATAAATTAAATATATGTATAAAATAAACTAAATTAATATGTTCGCATAAAACAACCATTTTGAATCAAATATTGTTTTATTCATTGACGGTGTTTAGAATGGAAATTGCTACTAATGCATACTTGTTCGTTTTTTTTAATAGTATGCGGTATGCAATGATAAATGTTTCAAACATTAGTATGCTATATTTATGCAACATGATTTCAATATGGTGCATGTTTAATTCAGCAAGTGTCATCCAGATGTCATGTCTTTTGCATTTTTAATCAAATTTTGTCTAAAAATGTCATTTTTGTCGAAAGAGGAAATTGTGATTAATGTCACTATTGAATGACATGAAGATATAATGTCAG
This sequence comes from Acrossocheilus fasciatus, assembly GCA_036784905.1. Taxonomy (NCBI): domain Eukaryota; kingdom Metazoa; phylum Chordata; class Actinopteri; order Cypriniformes; family Cyprinidae; genus Acrossocheilus; species Acrossocheilus fasciatus. The sequence goes on along the minus strand of CM071938.1, from coordinate 3,362,538 downwards.
AAATAAATATGGTTACTTTGCATTTTTAAGCTAATTTTTGTAACTTAAATCCGTTTAGGAGTTTGTGGTCTGACTAGCAAAATAAATCAGAAAAATCTATTTTTATTTTTTTACAAACCAAATGCAAACCACTTTCTACTGTGGTTTGAAATCTGATTATAGTCAATCAAAACACATTTCTGTAAATAAATGCTGACATTTTTGGCAGTCTGTAAAAAAAAAAAAAAAAAGGTAAAGAAAGTTTATATCTCTTCTAAATGACATCTGGTTATAGTTCCAGAAAAAAAAAAGGTTATTTTGTGTTTTTAAGCCAATTTTTGTAAAAACTGGAATTATGAAGTTGAATGCATTGCTCATGTCGCCAAATATACTGGGTCATCATCCATGCATGCCAAGTATGCCATTCTAAATCATAGTCATCCATTTGCCAGTGGTTTCATTTTTGATTGTAGTTTTCCGTGTCGATTCGAGGCGACCTCTAAGCATCTGAGTTGCAGTCACTCATCCATCATGGCTCTGCTAATCCATTAGTTCAGCCACTTAATCGGCAGATATTGAGCCACTACAGCTGCTAATTACCACAGACAATTGCAACGGCCCAATGCGCTCTACCTGATAAATACAAAGCTCTTTCAATATCTGAGAGGCTGTCTTGCATTTCAATTAGACAATTAAATGTTCCTGCACCCTGAGCGGATATTGCTCAAGTGCACTCAGAGTTTGTAATTGATGCTAACCCATCCTAGCTCTGCAAAAGTTAGTTTCGAGGGTAATTGAAGGATATCATATCCAGGCACTGATCTCACGGGATGGAGTTGTGTTCCTGTTGTTATTGTTTGAATGTTGAATATACCCACAATTGATGCTACAACAAATTGCTCTATTTGCAAATGTTTTCATTAAAAGCTTTGGAAAAGCATGCTTGCTTGAATGTTTTTTTTTTTTTTTTTTGGTGTATAACTCAATCTGGTTAGTTGTTTGTGGTCTGAACAACAAAAGAATCACACAAAATCAGATGTATTACAATACCCACTTTCATATGTGGTTTAAAATCTGAATAAAATCAGTCAACTACTGAAATACTAAATTCTGAGGTTCAAACTTGTCTTGTATGTGTTCTAGCTGTTGCAGGGAAAGTCAATCCCAAAACTTGGCACACTGGACCAAATCGAGACCGGAAGTGGAGACGGATACAGTGGAGACTGTGATGATGAGGACGGATGCTGGGGATCAGGGAACGGAGCGACCGAGAGGAGAAGAATAGAAACTATATGTAAGTAATAATCTCAAGGACTTGGAAAATTGAGTCTTAGATGCACCAAGGAAGATGAACACAGCTAACAGTAAAAGAATAGTTCACACAAAAATGAAAATTTGAGATTTACTGACCTTCAGACCGTCCATAATATAGAGGAGTTTGTCTCAGGTTTAAGAGAAATGTAGCATTCCATCACTTGCTCACCTGTGGATCCTCAGCAGTGAATGGGTGCCGTCAGAATGAGAGTCAAAACAGCTGATAAAAACACCACAATAATCCACAAGTAATCAACACCACTCCAGTCAATCAATTATCATCTTGTGAAGCCAAAAACTGCATGTTTGTAAGAAACAAATAGTATCCTTTTTATTATCCAAATTATTTTAAAATACCTTTTTTCTTGACTAAAATATGAGTACACTATCCATAATATTGTTTTCTGCAGTGAATAAGTAATTTTGTCTGAATCTGGAGAGAAATATGCACAGATCAAGCACTGTTTAAAGTGAAAACTGTTCTAAACACATACATGGGTGATTGGAGATGGAATGGACTTTTCCACTGGAGGAAGCATCATTATGGATTATTGACTTGTTTTTTTGTTTTTGTTTGTTTGTTTTTTTGTCCAGAAGCAACGGTTTGAAGTTAAAGATGTCTTGATGGATTTATTTTCTTACAAACATGCATCTTTTCACCTCACAAGATGTTAATTGATGGACCCGTTCTTCGTACGTCGCTAACTCAGTTAGCTGAATTTGATTGTTGCCAATTTCACTTGATCTTGGATTGTTTGGTTCTTCAAAGCTAATTCTGGAGTTGCTGTCATAGCATTATTTCATGTAAACAGGATTAGATTGTATCTTTTTTAAGCAGAATTGATGCACTGCTACTTTATTACAAGAGTACCCTACTGATCCAGGGACAATAATTTATAATAATAATTAAAACATTCATTTGAAAATAATATATTAATGTTGTGTAGCCTATAATACTATAGACACAGTAAGTTTTACTCATTGAAAGATTTATTAGTGATGAAATAATTAGTTTATAATTGTATTGGAGTATTACACACATGCTATACAGTTAATCTGGTGACAGATATTATGGGAGTGGCTTGATGGAGCGCAGGAGATGCAGATAACTTGATCTTGACCCTTAAGAAACTTCATTTAATGCTGTCACATAACAAATCTGTTTCAAAGATGAAATTAAATGAATTGCTAATTACAACATTGAAATAAAAATGCAAAGCCTGTACAAATGCTAGAAATCGTGAATACAAATAACTGGGAATCATGTAAAAACAAAAATTACAAATAAATTAAAAACTGCGCACATTTCATTTATTATAACATATATGTAGTTTCCTTATAAAAGTCCAAGTTTTTTGTCAGCCCTGAGAGAGGTGTCTATTTTAATATAAGATGTCATTACGTTGCTATCTTGCCGCCAGCCAATCGCTGCATTGCTGATCGTGGTTTCGAATATCGATACATCTGCCCTTTTCAGGGAAAATACAAGAATGCGCAGTAATCTTAGACTTAATCCAGATATTTTAATCAAATCCACAAATTTTGAAGAACCAAAGTAGCCAGAGATCAGTTATCAGGATTAGAAGATCCGGCATTTTTAAAATCATCTCAGATGTATTGAACAAGGTAAGAAGAACGAGCCCCTGGAGTTGTTTGGATTACTTGTGTATTATTGTGATGTTTTTATCAGTTGTTTGGACTCTCATTCTGACGGCACCCATTCACTACAGAGGATCCATTGAGCAAGTGATGGAATGCTACATTTATCCAAATCTGTTCCTATGAGGAAACAAACTCATCTACGTCTTGGATGGTCTGAGAGTAAGTTAAATTTTTTTGAGTGAAATATTCCTTTAACACAGTAAACAATGTCCTTTTGCTAAGTATAGACCTGTTAATCGAACACAATTCGCTTTGTTCATGTGTGCGCCATTGTCTGACCATCATAAGTCAGAGATAACAAGTTGGAAATATCACATCCGGCGTTTGAATGGAGGGCGGAATTAGATCAGACTTTCATTGACGCTTGATATCAGAGTGTAATTAAGAGGCGGAATTAAGGTCAAGCATATAGAAACATTTTTCCAGACATTTCTCCCTCCTCCAAATGAATTATGCAATCAAGAATAACGTGGTTGTAAAAAAGTGGAACAAATCAAAGTGGCCATCTGGTAATTACTTCATCTTCCGGAGGGGATTGGATCTCTGACCCGTGGCCCCGCTAAATCAAGCTCAAGGGCCGCGTGCTTCCCTCTCCAAAGCTCCTCTATCTCCCGTATGCTCGTCTGATTAATCGCCCCGCACTTTTTGTCTGGATGGGGCGTTCCGGGTCATCTAAATGCACCATCGCATCTCGCCGGTGTTTCCTTTTCCTCCTGTCAATCTGCCGTGGTGTGTCAGCGCCGCCTCATGCCCCCCTCATAATTCATGGGACGCTGTGACGATGCGCTCGTTTATCACCGTCTCTCCCGCTCATCCGCTGTATGGTGCTCCGTCCAAACCCACGTCACGCCTCAGCCATCGATGTGCCGCCCGTTATGACCGTCGATAAGTCACGCAGATGGGGCTCACAGTCAGCAGTCACGCTTTGTGTTTGGATCTAGATATGGAGGCAAAACGACAACTGCTTACGTGACAAGAGTTAGTGAGGGGAGCCGTCGCTGTCTTCATGCTCACTTACATGCATTTCTGTGTGACATATTGCTTGTGCATTCTTCTGCAATAAATCACTTTCTTAATCGGTGTCTTCATCTTGATTTCTAGTAAATATATATGCATTGAAAGTCATTAAAATAAGATACTGTTACATTTATAAGCAAGATTGTAATGGGTGTTTTTGTTTTCAGGAAATGTATGCTGAAATTGTGTTGCTTGCTTATGCAAAACTTGCTGTCATGGTGCTTGGGTGTCCAGAGTGGTTGCTAGGACATTGCAAAGTGGTTGCTAGGTGGTTGTTATGGTGTTTTGGGCGGTTGCTAGGGTTTTACAAGTGGTTGTTAGAACATTTAAAATTGTTTACTTGTAAATTGTTTGCTAGGTGGTTGCTGTGGTGTTTTGGGTGGTTGCTAGGACATTGCAGAGTGGTTGCTAGGCAGTATCTTGGCATTGCTAGGTGGTTGCTGTGGTGTTTTGGGTGGTTGCTAGGACATTGCAGAGTGGTTGCTAGGCAGTTTCTTGGCATTGCTAGGTGGTTGCTATGGTGTTTTGGGTGGTTGCTAGGGTTTTCCCGGTGGCTGTTTAAAACATTTAAAACTTGCAAATTGTTTTATAGATAGTTGCTACGTTGTTTTGGGTGATTGCTATGACATTGTAAAATGGTTGTTAGGTGTTGATTGACAGTTTCTATGCATTGCTAGGTGGTTGCTTTGGTGTTTTGGGTGGTTGCTAGGGTTTTCTGGGTGGTTGTTAGAATATTTAAAGGGGTCATATGATGCGATTTCAAGTTTTACTTTCTTTTTTACTTTCTTTTTGGAGTGTTACAAGCTGTTTGTGCATAGATACTATCCCTGAAGTTGCAAAGACTAAAGTCCCAAAACCAAAGAGATATTCTTTATAAAAGTTAAGACTCGACCACGCCCCCCTAAAACGGCTCATTCAAACACGCCCCCACATGTCTAAGTCACGGTGTGGGGAGATTTGCAAAACACCACCCAAATGTTTGCGCAAAGAAAGAATGTGGGACTTTTATTCTCAATGTAGTGTTGTTGCTGCTGCCACCATGTTGTGGAGACGCTGTGTTTCATTGTGAAAGCGAAACTACTACGACACACCTAGAAATCAGTGGTTAAGTTGTATTTACAACACTGTTCCAGAACAGTTCAACCCAAATATTCCAGTGTGTGCATCGCATTTTACGGAGGACTATTTCCTGAACCTGGGAGTAGCCTGCCAGTTATGCACAAAGGCTGTTTCTATAAAGTGCAGCAATTGCAACTTTCCAAGGACAGTCTGGCGCTTCTGAATCACAGCCTGTAAGTATGTTTTCATATTATTTGCCACTGACTATTCAAATGCAAGTTTTGAGCTGTGTAGAGTAATGTTAGTGCTTGTTGTTTGTCATTTCTCCGATCACAAATGCAGGCATGGTAATGTTTATGTGGCACGATACAACGTGATGCGTAAAAAGACAGTATAAGTCACTATAATCAGTAATTATGTCCCCACTGGATGCAACAAAAGCCTTGTTTGTAATGGGTTTATTGTTTTTGTGTTGTCGCGCCGGGACACGGCATCACAATACAGTAAGAGGCATAACATTTCCGTCTCAAGCTTGAGGTATTCAGCCAGTCACAACTTACTGGATATCTGGCCAATCAGTGTACACCTCGCTTCTCAGAACGATGAGCTTTGTAAAAAGCGGCGCGTTTCAGAAACGCGGGGCTTAGAGGAGCAACAATAATGTACAGTATGTGGAAAATAATGTGTTTTTTGAACCTTAACCCTCATAAACACATTGCATTACACCAAATACACAAAATAATGTTCTTTTTAGCAACATCATATGACCCCTTTAAAAGTGGTAACTTGCAAATTGTTTGCTACATGGTTGCTTTGGTGTTTTGAGTGGTTGCTAGGGTTTTCCCGGTGGTTGTTTGAACATTTAAAAACGTTTACTTGCAAATTGTTTGCTAGGTGGTTGCTATGGTTTTTTGGGTGGTTGTGTTGCTAGGACATTGCAAAGTGGTTGCTATGTGTTACTAAGCAGTTTCTAGGCATTGCTAGGGTTGTTAGAACATTTAAAAGTGGTTTCTTGCAAATTGTTGTTAGGTTATTTCTATGTTTTTGGGGTGGTTGCTAGGATATTGCAAAGTGGTTGCCAGGCAGTTTCTAGGCAATGCTAGGTGGTTGCTTGGGTTTTCTGGTTGGGTGGTTGCTAGGGTTTTCTGTAGGTAGGTAGGTAAAATTGTTTGCTATGTGGTTGCTATGGTGTTTTGAGTGGTTGCTAGGGTGTAGGAAATCTATAATTACCTGTGTTTTGAGATGCATGAAAATAAGAAAAGAAAAAAAGTTTAATTTGTTTTCTGTAAATCTCAGTCTTGTCTGCCAGTTCAGATATGACAGACAAACACAGTGCGATGTACATTTGATCATTTTATCAGGACACTGTTGTGGTGCTGTTGAAGTTGAAATGGTTTGTTGTTCAGCAGGAGTTGCTGGAGTATTGAAATATTCAGTAGTTTATGGTCTGCTTCAATCTCTCAAACCCTAAAGCTGCTGAGGTACAAGAAGAAAAAAAACAAACAAACAAAAAAAAAACAATCTCACCAATACTCACTGTCACTTAAAACCATTGGCTGGTGATACACAAAACCACCAGATTCGAATGACTCGTTTTACCGCGAACGTTTGATTAGTATTGAGCTCCTGCCTCCCTCAAGAGCGCTGTCACCCTGAAACACATCTGTGAGTGCTGAGACCGAGCTTCAGCGGGTCGTGCCGAGGGGAAATAAAGAAAGAAATACAACAGAAACAAATGCCAGCGTTGTCTTCCCTCAGCGTGAGAGTAATAAATAAAATATTAACAGACGTGTGATTGTATGTGTGATTCTGGCTCAGTGCGCTGGAGTCTTCGCACAAAAGGACGCGTCGCCCGGCTCCTTGTCAATGTCACCTGCGCACACTCTCGTGTTTGGCAGCAAATCCAGACGCTGCGTACTTAGTATGGAAAACAAAAGGCGTCAGCGAGACGTATCGGCAGGGAGTCGCATCGATCTCCAGTAAGGAGACACAATGAGAGGAAGTGCAGGCTGGTCCCTTCAGTGAGCACTTGTTAATTAATAGCCTGTCTCAGGACGGGATTACATGATATCGCCCCCCGGCTCTTCATCCACAGCTATCGCTTGAAGGTGATCTTTCGCACCTGATGAGTTGTAATGATCCTGTTGTATTTAAATGGGTCCTTTAATGGACCGGGGCACTTTTGGGGCACTTCAGTGACCAATTATGGCATTGGAAGCTCACGATACGCTGCTCATCAGTGGTTGTGTAGCGTGAGAGGTGCAGTAGAACCGATTGCTTGACCAAAAACAACAGGCAATGTTGGTGGGATGGGAATTGTTGTGTAGTAGTTTTAAAGGAGCATCCCTGAGCAAGAATTAGCTGTAACGTTATTGCCTATACTAAACAACAATACTAAACAAAACAATGCTGTTAGACTGGCTCTTTAAAATGAAATGCCCATTAATTGTAACTATACTAGTGACTGTGTATCTTTAACATTCTGTTCTGTCTTTCAATCTATTGTTTTATCTATCCATTGGTCGTTCTATCATTCATTCATTCTATTGTTCATCTCATTCTATTATACATTGTTAATTCTGTTGTTCATTCTAACTGTGATCTGTCTTTCAGGCTGTCGTTCTATCTGTCCGTTGTTTGATATCTATAAATCAATCAATCAATCAATCATTTATTTATAAAGCACCTTTAAAACCATGAAGGTATACCAAAGTGCTGTACAATCTGATCAAAAACAATGATAGCAATGAATTAAAATATGTAAGTAAATACTACACATCAAACGCCTGTGAGTACAAATAGGTCTTAAGACGTGATTTGAACATCTGCAGAGAGGTCGAAGAGCGCACAGAGAAAGGAAGATCATTCCATAGTCTAGGGGCCATAACTGAAAATGCTCGATCATCTCTACACTTAAGATGTGTATGTGGAACCTTGAGCATAATCTGCGCGTTAGATCTTAGCGATCTTGAGGAGGATTGAATAACTAACAGATTCTTGATGTACTCTGGGGCCAAGCCATTGATGGCTTTAAAAACGAATAACAAAATTTTAAAAACTATTCATTGTTTAACTGGTAGCCAGTGTAAAGAGGCCATAATTGGTGTTATATGGTCTCCTTTCTTAGTATTTGTCAGCAGTCTGGCCACAGCATTTTGAACCAATTGTAACCTCGACAGGGACAACCGACAAACTCCTGCATATAACGCATTACAATTGTCCAAACGTGAAAATATAAAAGCATGTATACATTTTTCAAGATCATTCTTTGATAAAACTGTCTTCAATTTTGCAATCCTCCTCAATTGAAAGAAACTTTTTTTTTTACTATTGTGTTCATTTGACGATCGAATTTGAGCTCAGAGCCAAAAAAATTTTACACAGGATGAAAACTGCCCCAGACTCAGTTTTAGAATAAATGAGGTGCCTTTTTTTCCCCAAAAAGCACAATTTCAGCCTTTTTATCATTTAACATTAAAAAATTTGAGTTCATCGAACATTTCAGGCAATTCAACAGAGAGTTTTCAGCTGCATTGTCTCCTGCTTTAAAAGGCAGGTACAACTGCAGGTCATCAGCGTAACTATGATACGAAATGCCAAATTTGTTAAATATAGATCCCAAAGGAATCATGTAAAGAGAAAAAAGCAGCGGCCCTAAAATAGAGCCCTGAGGTACCCCGTAACTTACAGGATCAGTAGAAGAACTATTATTCCCAATCTTTACTGTAAAAGTTCTACCCTCCAAGTAAGAATGGAACCAACGTAAAGTCACCCCACTTGCCCCAACACACCTCTCAAGACGCTCTGTCAAAATGGTATGATCCAGTGTGTCAAAGGTCTAACAAGACAAGACCAACACAATTTCCATTGTCGACTTCCAATAAAATATAATTTAATACCTTAATAAGGGCAGATTCAGTACTATGACCATTTCTGAACCCTGACTGAAACTTATCCATTATGTCAAACTCTGCTAAAAAAAGTAGAGAGCTGACAAAACATGACCTTTTCTAGGATTTTTGCAATAAAAGGAAGTTTAGAGATTGGATGAAAATTTAAGTACAGATGAATCTAGGCTGGGTTTCTTTAACAATGGCTCCACTACCGCATGTTTCAAACTCGATGGCACACAACCCTCGGCCATACTCTTATTTATGATTAATAAAATGTAAGGACCAATACTATCAAAATATTCTATAAAAGGTTCTAAAGGAGCCTAAGGGAGCAGCAACAACTCCAAGATCTAACTTCATAGGTGCAATTGCAAAGCGAATACCATCAATTTTATCAATACATTTTTTTTAAATCTCTCACAATTCGCAACTGAAGACTCTAGACAAACCGAGCCTGAAGTCTCTAAAATGGAGTTAATAGTTTTAAAAAGCACACGAGGCTGATAAAAATACTTTACAATAATTTCAGAAAAATAATTTGCTCTAGCCATTTTTGCTGCTTCCTGAAATTTAGTCAAAGAATCGCTCAGCATAATATAAGAAATCTCCAACTTATCTTTCTTCCATTTCCTTTCCACATGTCTATATTCTTGTCTTAATGACCATATCATGTTATTTACCCATGGAAGAGGTATGACTTTCTGATGCTGAACTTTACAAGGAGCAATATGGTCCAGTATATCTGAACAAACAGAGTCAAACAATAAAAACAGTTCATTTGTGTCAACAGAAGGAGGCAGACTATAAAAAATCTCAGCTGAGGATCTGAGAGATTCAGCGAATGCTATTACTGTAGATGATGTAATAATACAAGAACAATATGTCTGGAATTGTGGCTTGACTGGGGTACATGACAAATTCATATCAAACATAACAGGTTTATGATCAGAGAAACAATTATCAGTGACCATAACATTATTGACAAATGTACCAGTGCCTAAAATCAAGTCCAGCATATGACCATGTAGATGCGTAGATTCATTCACATACCGCTGAAAGTTAAAAGAGTCAATAAGATTTAAAAACTCCTTTGCTTGAAAAGTTGTTTCACAACAAACATGAACATTAAAATCACCAATGACCAAGATATAATCAAATAACGGAACAATCCCAGATAACAGCTCAGAAAATTCAGAAATAAATAAAGAATTATATTTAGGAGGTCTATAAATCAACACACATAAAATCAGTTTAGATAAGACCAGTTCAAAGGATAGTACTTCAAAACTCTGAAATGATCCACAAGGAAACAGTCTGCAAGTGAAGTGTTTTTTTTTTTTAAACCGCAGTGCCTCCACCACGACCAAGAGTCCTTGGCGAGCTAAAATAACAATAGTCTGATGATACAATTTCTGAAATGGTAAAATTCAACCAAGTTTCAGTGATAAACAAAATGTCCAGATTATATGAGAGAAGAAAATCATGTAAAATGAATGTCTTGTTTACAACTGATATCGTGTTTACCAGAGCCGCCGATAAAGAAGTAATACTTGGCATATTCACATCAGATTCTCCCAATGTTTGTAAACATATCGAACGCAACTGGCTGTGATTCACTCCACTCATCCGAGACCTCGATCTTGCAGAATCTGGCCTCCGCATAGACACTCGACAAAAGATCTGATTTTTTTACCTCAAGGTTTTCGACCAAAGAAAACTGTTGAGTCCTCATGAGATGAAATTCCTTCCCCACTCGAACATGGACACCTGCACGTGTACCTTGTCTCCTAGTGCTGTGGCGTTTCTTCTTTCTCTTTAGTTGTTCCAGCAGACACCAAAGATGTGCTTGTATGAACGGTGAATACAAAGAGTATCCATCCCCTTCAGAGCTCCGATCTTCGTAAGCAACAGACGCTCGAAGATCCAACGGTTTGCCGATCATAAATTAATCGTGTCCCAGCAGAGAAAGACATGAAACCCAGACACAGGATAATAACACTGAATCCAATGAAGTAGCTACAGCCAGCCAACACATACGTCTTTAGTTCAGTTGTTAGTTATCGTTCATTCTAACATTCATTTAAACGGTTGTTCTCTTTCAGTCTATTATTCTGTCTATTTATTGTTCATTCTATCATTTGTTCTGTCTATCTGTTGTTTTATCTGTCATTCTGTTTTTCTTATCTCAATGTAAAATTTAAAAAAATGCTTTATCGCACTAACATTCAAAGTTTGCCTTGACAAACTTTCATTTTCTAGTTAATAATGACACTTTTTGCGGATATTTAAATTTTAGATTTTTTTTTTTTTTTAGATTTTTCTTTTTTTATTCAAATTCAATTCAAATTGAGTAATTGGACTGAAATGTAAAATACATTCTCATTTCAATCTTGAAAGGTGCTCAACACCGGTAAGTTTTAATGTCTGAACTGGTAGATGAGTCAGTGAAGAACCATACATAGAGCTATACATTAATTCCATTCCAATATTTTAAAGATGTTTTTTTTTTTTTTCTTCTTTTTTTCACCCAAGTGGAGTTCAAAAGCAAGTCTAATTGGCATTCTGCAGAAACAGAAAGTTTAATGCATTATTCACTGTGACTGCATAGATGTTCTTTTGTTAATGGTGCCCCTCAAAATCAGATATGACCGAAATCGGAGGTTTAAAAGTTTGATCTGCCTGCTAATGAATCAAAAAGAGCCCAAGCAGTCCAGGCGACACGCGGATCGTATAAATGAGGCGTTGTGTTGAAAACCTGCTGGCTGTGTGACATCAAGAAGCTCTGAATATTACCGCAGCCATCGGTGGTCACAGCTTGTAGGTAGAGGGAATCTTAACCAATGCAGGAATTAAAATAACATTCACATCCAGTCGTCTGATAACGAGGGGGATGTACAGATGAAGTACTGCCATTGTGCTTGTTTAACTAATGCTCCGCTCTGAAGAGGCCCGCTGAAAATGACCCGCTGTGTCACAGGATGATGAAAATGAACGATAATGATCCTCGTCGGAGCGCCCCGACGCTCAGTGAATCATAGTGGGGAAGCTCCTCACAGGACCAGCCTGTCATCAACAAAATATTGCTTATAGATACTTCAAATCAAGCAGGATCTGGAGGTGGACGCATACTTATGCATCACTGATGAGATGTTCGAGAGACGCTCACAGATTGTTCACTAGCTGTCAGAGCCGGTCTACATTTTTCAGTCTTGTGACAAAATATCAGGGGAGTTTTCATTTGAAATTTCATTTCTGCATTATTTCTAAGTCAAAATAAAATGATCTTGTGGCTCTTTGTACAGATGATTATATTTTTTTTTGCTTTTTATAGAATAATGCTGGAGAACATACATGATCATAAAGTTTAATTCAGGGAAGAAACAAATAATAAGACATTTTTAAAATGGAGGTAATTCACACTCGTTACTGATAATAATTTGTAACAACTTCTGGTATTAGATTAGAAACAACAACAAATGGTGTATTTTCATTTGTGCTCTCAGACTTTTATAGTCGAAGTTCTACAAGAATAAATTTAGCGTGACAAATTGTTACGCTGATGTGATGTTTTATGTTACATTATATTATGCATGCAGCCTTGCAACCAAGCGAGCTGAAGTTTGAATAATCAAATGCACTCTACTAGAATTGGAAGACTGATTCGTTTAAGCAAATTGATTCACTCAGATGGTTCATTTTAATGAGCTGCTTAAAAAACTATTCATTCATTCAGCTGAATCATTTGCATTGCATTTAGAAAAAAATTAAATGAAAAAAAAAATGTTGTTTAGCGATGTTTTTTTTTGTTAAATATATTAATTTTAGTTTTATTATTTAGTGTAACTTCTATCTATCCATCTGTCCATCCATCCATTCATTGTTCATGTGTTGTTTTATCCATCTATCCATTATTTATCAATCCTTCTGGCCATTATATATTTATCCATCCATCCTTCATTTTATCTTTCATTCTATCCAACTGTCATTCTGTTCATCCATCCTTCCAAAGTTCATGTCTCTCAAATCAAGGTGATGATTTTGTTTGGTTATTTGTCCCTATCCTAGCTATTTAAATATATTTGAATCAATTTATTATTGATCTCACATGAAATCTTTTAAATCAATTATAGTATTTCAACTATTGAAAGCGAACAGCTGGGAACCTGCCAAAGTTCAGCCCTATAAATATGAATGACTGAGACTCAACGGGTGAGCAAACTCGCTCACAGCTGTTGCAAAGCCCAAATAAACCCACAACCTCCAGCTTAATACCACTCGGAGCAAATAAACCACAATTTCCTCCATCAAACTTACTTTTTTTAAGGGCAAATTAAGGGCTCACCATCTCTTTTTGAGTCACTTCTTTCAAAACCCTGTCAAACATGAAATCGGTGTTGAGTGTCTAAACACTGAATGAATGAAGCATTAATATAGCGCTATAAACACTGTCTTATTTACTCTTGACTTGTCCAGGATACAAACACAGATACGGCAGCCATTAGTGTGGCCATTTGCAGGCATTAGAGCTCCGAGTGTGTCATGAGTTATGGCACCCTGCAGAAAAATAAAGTGCTGCATGTGGGGAACCCAAATGCTGATGCTTTCTATGTGTGCCACTGCTGCTGAGAAATTATACATTTATCTCTTTTTTATACATATATATATATATATATATATATATATATATATATATATATATATGCATTAAGTTATGTTAGCTGTTTGGTTAACTTGTGCTAGATGGAAGCCTGTGAAAACACACTGTATGCAAAAGTTCCCTCACATACATGTTAGCCAATCATATTCCAGAATAACTAATTATGCAAAAAATGATTGACCGGCAGAGAGATCCAAGGTTTCTGATTGGCTAAAATAAATGTTGAATACTTTTCTCATTTTAATGGTTGACAGTGGAGGAAATACTTTTTGTCTCCAGAATGACATAGTTACAGCATCCACCAGCTAACCGACCCATGCTAACCCAGTATCAAATATGGCTTTCCAAAAATGCATTGTGCAGTGTTGTGTATGGTAATCAATTAGACAATGCCACAATTGATGCATATCTGTGGTTTATGAAATACTGTCTAATATTCTTCGGCATTCGTTCATAACAGTTCTTCATCAAACTCTCTGTTCTCTTAAACACCCTGTCCACTTTGAAACCTCAGTCTGATTAAATGTTGATTTCCACAATACTTGCGGTCACTCTATAACCATGAAATTTACCAGCAGATGCCTGTGGGGTGTTGGAAATATGAAGATATGTCGACATGAGATGTGTCAGTGCATCTGAATGTTGCAAATGAAAGAGGAATATTAAATCTCATCTCATTCATTCAGACGTGATCTCTCTGTGTAAATGCAAATAGCAGAGAAATTGACTGAAATGTGAAATATTGGAAAGTGTTTATACAATAATTAGACATTTATTTTATGAGGAAACAAGCTGCAAAAAATAAAATACTGTAAACCTTTTTATATGTTGTATTGTGTTATACAGTGATGGGTAAATTACTCTAAATTACTAATCTACTAATTACACCTTCAAAAGTGTATTTAGATTGCCGTACTAATTACTCTCTTTAAAAACTATTTCACTGCTCATTACTAATTGCTTTCTAAATCCCATATTAAACTCAACCAGAAATGAAACTGCTCTTTCAATTCTTTCTAAAAAGTAAATTGCTTTAATTATTCTTGACCTGACCAAATGCATTTTAACATTCTGATGTTTAATTCACTGTTGTTTTATATAGAATTGTTTTATAGTCTATACAGTATTTAATGCAATTACATCAGAAGTAACTGTAACTGTAAACTGTAATTTAAAGTAATCCCTTACTTTCGAGGGAAAAGTAATTCAATTACAGTAATTATTTAGTGATGCATTACACTCAACACTGGTGCCATAAGATTTGCAAAACATACTGCTAAATGAATTAATTGATGGATTTAACTAAATAGCAATGACTGACGTCTTTTTGGTATCTGGTTTTATGAAAACATCAGCGTTTCCACCTGATGCAGTGCAGATAAATGCGAAAGGACTGTATCTGGACTGTAATCCTGTAGAAAAGAGAAAGATTGAATTTCATTTGAAGTATATGTGACCCTGGACCACAAAACCAGTCATAAGTGTCAATTTTTCAAAAATAAGCTTTCCATTGATGTACGGTTTGTTGGGATCGGACAATATTTGGCTGAAATACAACTATTTGAAAATCTGGAATCTGAGGGTGCAAAAAAAATCAAAATATTGAGAAAATCACCTTTAAAGCTGTTCAAATGAAGTTCTTAGCAATGCATTTTACTAATCACAAATAAATGTTTACGGTAGGAAATTCACTAAATATCTTTATGGGACATTATCTTTACTTAATATCCTAATGATTTTTGGCATAAAATAAAAATGGATAATTTTGACCCATACAGTGTATTTTTGGCTATTGCTACAAATATACCCCAGCGACTTAAGACTGGTTTTGTGCTCCAGGGTCACATATATGAAATATAATTCATATTAAATGTTTGTTCTTTGGTGTTTGAATACAGATAGATATTGAATGTATTATTATCCAGTTTTGAAAGGCTTCTTTAGAAACCACAGCATATGTGAATGAAACTGAAATTATTCATAATTCAAGGCTATACTTGTTTGCTTGCACGCTTTGTCAACAACATTTCTTACTGTATCAGTTATTTGTTCTCTGACTATCTTTTAGCTGTTACTTTTGATTTACTTTCATGTATTAAGCACAGCACAAAGCAAAACAATCCAATTTATAATAAAAGACAGAAACTGAAATCCTGATGTTTTTATTCTTTTGATTTAAACTGACATCATTGATTGGATCTCTTCAGACAATATAATAGTCGAATGTTCTGTCCTGATCTCTTTTGTCTGAAGGACGTCTCAGGTGCTTCATCTTTGGCTCAGAACATTAAATCTTAGGGTTATTTTAATACACGTGCAGCTTATTGATCTGTTACGTTCAATTTACCTGAAGCTTTCCAGCCGCTAATGGAGGTTTTATCCTCTGGAGAGCCGTCAGTTGAGTTTATCACTCTGAACCGCTGTAAATTTGATGAAAGCTGGCATTAACATCCGTTTATCAGGATAATGAGGAGGGATTTCATCTCACCATGTCAAAGATGTCAGACTTATTTACTTTGGTGATTGTTGTTTTGGTCATTTGCATATAGTTAAAATGTCAGTGAATTATGTTGTTTACAAAGTGGTTAACGGAAATGTAAAATAATGAAAATTATGCATATTTTTTATATAAGTTAATATAAATTATTCATCCTATCTATCTATCTATCTATCTATCTATCTATCTGTCTGTCTGTCTGTCTGTCTGTCCGTCCGTCCGTCCCTATCTCTCTCTCTCTCTCTCTCTCTCTCTCTCCCTCTCTCTGGTTGCTAGGGTATTCCAAATGCTTGTAGCATGATACTATGTTGTTGCAAGGACTTTCAGGGTGGTTGCTAGGGTGTTTCTATGCAGTTACTGTGGTATTCTGAGTACTTGTAACATGTTGCTATGTGGTTACAAGGGCATTCTGAGTGGTTTCTAGGGTTTTTTTTGTGTAACTTTTTTAGAACATTGTAGTTTGGTTTTTGTGGTGTTCTGAACACTTTCAGCATATATGTGGTTGCTATGGCATTCTGGGTCGTTGCTAGGGCATTACTATATAGTTACTAAGGCGTTCTGAGTATTTTTAGTGTATCGCCATGTGGTTGCCAGGCTACTCAGAGTGCTTTTAACATGTTGCTGTGTGGTTGCTATGCCATTGCCATTATGCAGTTACTGTGGTATTCTGAGTACTTGTAACATGTTGCTATACGGTTATTGGAGCATTCTGAGTGGTTGCTATGGTAATTTGTGTACTTTTAACTTTTTTAGAACATTGTAGTTTGCTTTTTGTGGTGTTCTGAAAACTTTTAGCATGTTGCTATGTGGTTGCTAGGGCATTCTGAGTGGTTGCTAAGGAAGTGTTGTGTGGTCGTTAGGGAATTGTGGGTGGTTGTTAGGGTATTATTGGTGGTTGCTAAGGGATTTCTGTGTGGTCACTAGGGTATTCTGGGTGGCTACTAAGGAATTGCTGTGTGGTCGTTTCGCTAGGGTATTATGTGTGGTTGCTATGGTATTGTGGGTGGGTGCTAAGGAATTGCTTTGGGGTTGCTAGGGTGGTTGTTAAGGAATTGCTGTGCAGTTTCTAGGGTATTCTGGGTGATTGCTAAGGAATTGCTGTATGGTTGCAAGGGTATTCTGGATGGTTGCTAAGGAATTGCTGTGTGGTTGCTAGGGTATTCAGGGTGGTTGTTAAGGAATTCATGTGTGATTGCTAGGGTATTCTGGGTGGCTGCTAAGGAATTGTTGTGTGGTTTATAGGTGCTAACACATTGATATGGCTGCAGTTCCTCCTTCAGTGGGATTTTTTTTTTTATCTGTTATATCGTCTGCCAAGTAGAAATGGTAAGTTTGATCTCTGAGAAAGGCAGCAGAGCCTCTCCTTAGAGGTTTGTTCTGATCTCTAACCCCACGTATGAGTTTGCATCAATAAATAAGCATGTAAATAGCTGCAGACGGTCCAGTCCGTATTCTCCTGCTCTGTTATTAATGGCCGGCTCTGCGGTTTCTCCCAGACTTTGCATTCAACATTATTCCCCTCACTGACTTAATGAGCTGCGGCGTGCATGTGGCAGGTTGCCTGATTTTGTTAATGAAGCATGAAAAGGCCAAGCACACATCATTCTGCTGAGCGCTTCTATAATCAGCTGCGGTGACGGTGATACGTCAGCCCCTCTGCCAAGAGCCAAAGAAGTCAATTCCCCGAGCGGCTCCGGGTCCCATTAAGAAATAATACGCCCACACCTGTCCTTCCCTCCCTGTGGTCAGTGCGGCAGGCCCCTGATTGATCAACACATGCGCCTTTAGACGTCTCTGTAAACTCACTGTGCAAGACGTGGACATTCGTGATGGCTGATTTGCTTCACTAGAGGCTTTTACTGTGATGAGACCGTCATTTAGACATGAATAATTGTGCTTTTAGTCAACTAAAAGAAAGTCAAGTTGTAATTTATGCACGCTAATATATTTGTTCTATTTTTTCATACTATAATATAAACACGCACACACACATTTATGTAATTATTTTATTTGATTTTATTTTTTATTTCACATTTATATATTTTATATAAAATACTTGAAAATATTGTGTATAGCAATAACATGACATCTTCGTCAGTCACCCTTTAATGTTTACTTATTTCTTTTTTTAAGACTAAAATGTGGTCTTGAAGAACTGCTTCACTCGGGTCCAGAGCTATCAGCGGCTGTTGGTCGATGGTTTATGTCTGTGTTTGGTGAACTCTCACTTCACTTATCTAACTTCAGTTTGCCCTTGAATGTGCAGCGACTCAATAGCTGAACCCAAATGACAGTCTCTGTCGTCGCTCGACTCTCCCTGCCACACCAGGCATAAAATCTCGCATCCAGCGACTGCGCCGTGAAAAAGCACTCAGCTCAGTAACGACACGCCGGCTGCGCTTCCTCAGGCCGGGACCCTGTTATCCCTCCGGACCCTTACAGTAAACAACTTATCACCTCCCTGTCCTCTGTGAGACAGTGGAGATAATGGAACTGGAAGGTCAGCTATGGCCTGCTTCTGGCTGAGTTTTAATTTGTGAAGTTTGAGGGGGGTCAGAAGAAAGCTCTCAAGAAAACAGCATTTATCAGCACATATTCCTGCTTTTTTCTTGAGATGAAACAATTACATTTTGGCTACAAGTAGATATTCAGAGTTACTCTGTGTTTTCGTGTAAGACGTGTGGAATGAAATGAAATGGGATTTTTTTTTATTTCAGTTTGTTTATTTTTTGTTTGTTTATTTAAATGTAATTTTTATTTAATTTGCTTATTCTTTAAATTAATTTACATTTTTATTTGTTCTGTTTTTATTCATTATTTTATTTAAATGTATTATATTATTTTATTAATTTATATGCAATGTAAATGCTGTATGAATCGACAACCAGGCTTCTATCTATCTATATATAGATCTATCTATCATCTATCTATCTATCTATCTATCTATCTATCTATCTATCTATCTATCTATCTATCTATCTATCTATCTATCTATCTATCTATCATCTATCTATCTATCTATCTATCTATCTATCTATCTATCTATCTATCTATCTATCTATCTATCTATCTATCATCTATCTATTTATTTATTTATTTATTTATTTATATGGGGTCTGGATAACCTGAATAATGCCATTAAGACAGTTTTAGTTTTAGTTATTTTAATAATTTCAGTTACATTCTAATTCATTAAACTAAATTAAAATGACAAATGTTGGCTTGGCGGTTTTTTTATTTTTTATTTCTGTTTTATTATTATTATTATTATTATTATTATTATTATTATTAATTTTATCTATTTATTTTTATTTTATTTTAGTTAAAGTTTATTTTATTCCAAGTATTTACTATAATAACCCTGTTGTAGTAGTTTTGTATCACAGTCAAAGCTGGTTAAGAAAACGCTCAGATTAACTTGAAAGCAGTGTGATTTATTGCACAATGTGATAGAAATAAAATGTTTTGTATTGGAAATAACATAGAGAGGTTGTGTCATTCTGTTTATCCAAATCCCATTATAAATAATTAAATATAATGTATTTAAAGCAGCAAGTACATTCATAAAAAAAAAAAAGGGAGGAATAAATATCTTCAGCATTTTGCTTTTGGACTCTTTCTGTGGCAGGATTCTGTTACTCAGGAACATCTTCTCTCACGTGGGACTCACATCGGATAAAGTGTCCATAATCCGATTCTCATTTTGTGCCAAAAATGCTAGGAAGAAGATTTCATCATGATATTTCCCTCCATCGAATCTGTTCAGCATGCATAATGGTGCCGTGATTCATCTGTTCCAAACAGTCAAGACTAATGAGTAATTAGAAATGCGATCATACGCGCTGGCCCATTTTGCGAGGCGGCTCTTGCAAAAGCTTAACATGCTAATTGAGTTTAAATCACACGCATTGTTCGCCGCAGCGTAATCTGGGGAGATGCACGTACAATTGCAAATATTTAGTTAATTTTTTTTTGCTCGAGAGGTAATATAAATGCTCGGTGCCAGGCCTCACGGTAATGCATCTAGCGTTATGCGTAAAGAGATTTGTTTAATCTGCCAGTCTATTCATAACGGTCTCCTCATAACGCACGGCTACGGCTGGAGGAGGAACATGGAAATTCTGCTTCGATAGCCAAATCCTTTGAATAAAACTGTGGGAAGCTACTGTACATGAGCTGAATGTTGATCTCACTCGCTGGATTTCTCTCCAGCTTAACTCTCTCAGCTGGAAACCGAATAGCTTTCCAGAGCCGTCGGAGGCCCTTGACGGCGATACGAGACGGTTTTGTATGCGTGGACATCTTTCATGTTTGCATGCACCAATCAAATGCATTTGAGACACTTAAAATCGCTGAATGTCATTGCATTAGATAACAGTATTAATAGAATATCGTTGCACAAGCACAGTTTGCAAGAAGAACATTTGACAAAAATATATTTCTTGTGTTTCAAATGAAAATAAAATAAAGTCTGCAGGTATTATGGTATATTTAGCACCTAATGCAGTGATATTCAGACAGTTTTCGTGTCCATTTGAGGGAATCTGAAGTGTGCATGTTTTCTCTTCTGCAGTTTGAACCCTCCTGTCAAAAGGTCTCTTTTTCTATCCAGTCATCCAGCCATTGAGAAGGTTTGCATGTTTGCCGTCGATGTCTGGGACCTTTACCCGGCTCTTGGCTTTGTGACCTTATGGCATGTGCAGGTTGGAGAGATTTTCTCGCTCTGGTGTGAGATGGATTCATGTGCACTTTACCTTGCGTAGACCGCATGTAGACCTGCATCTAAACTTCGCATTCGGTGCTTAAGGTGTTAATAACTTTAATTAAGAAGTGTTTAATGCATTTTTCTCTCTTTAACGACAGCGAGCTTACTAGTTGTGCATAATGCATTAAAACAGTAGATTTTTTATCTAAAATATAAATAAATAATAAAATAAATAAATGCAATGTTTAAAAAAATAATACAAAATAATACAAAATAAAAACATTAAGAATTAAGAAATATTTTAATGCATGTCTTGAATGACGGAGATTATACAGTAGGTGTGCATAATACATTAAAACAATGTAGGTTTAAAGAAATATAAAATATAAATAGAATATATATAATAAAATATTTTAAATAAATTAATTATAAATAATACACTTATTAGATTCATTTTTAATATAAAACTAATAAAATAAAAACATTTATATATTAATATTTATTTAAAATAAATTTCCGTTGTTTCAGTTAAGAAGGGTTTTAATGTATTTTTCTCTTTCTTGAATCACAGCAAAATTACTATAAATTTAAAGAAAGTAGATTTATTTTAAAAATAAATATACATTAGAAAAATAAAATAAAAAATGTATTTACATTTTTAATTAAAATAAAATAAATGTACTTTGTTTCTTGTTATGTGCAGTATGATGTGTTCTTTCCAGCATTATGAAAACATCAGAATAGTCGTGTTTGTTAAGGCAGGTTTCACTATCGTTATATTGTTCACTATTGTTACACATGTTTGTGGTTAGTGGGTTGTTCTTGACAACACTCTAGCAACCATGCAGAACACCCTAGCAACCACTTGGCCACATCCTAGCAACCGCCATAAATACACTAAGATAAAGTTTTGCATGAGCATCACCACTCATATTTAATTTAGAAATATATATATAAAAAAAATACTTTTAGAAATGTGAAATTACTGTTTTGCCTATAAAAACATGCAGATGAATAAATAACAGTTTTGGAATTTTATAGTAACTTGATGAAATACTGTAGTTTTAGTATTCATTCAGTGGTAGTCAAACTTTGGTGTTTGACAGGTTCCTCATGCAGCTTCTTGAATTATTTATTTATTTATTTCATTTATATGTGTTTTTTTTTTTTTCCTGTGGATTTTGGAATAAAACGGCAAAATGTAAAGAAAGTTGGCAGTACCAGCAGTGAGATTTTGATGAGGTGTCATGCTGTGCTTTTCGCAAACGAGAGAGAGAGTGAGACTCGCCGCATCTATATTCTGCTTTCTCTTACTGTTGTTGCTTTATGTTTTTGCAAAATATGACTTTTCAGTTCATTTATTCATGAAAGAATTTATTTTTTTGGTTTTTATCTAACTTTGATGTGTTTATGTTGAAGTTTTATGCCCGACTGAAACTAAAACTAAACAACTGAAAGCCACTTAGTTTGGTTAGTTGTTAAGTTCCAGAAAGAATAAATGCTGAATTGAGAATGAGTCAACAAGACACACATTCAGCTTTCTGAATCACGTCACTCAATAAAAAGAGTGAAAACACTGTTCTGTTATAATTGAGTGGTTTAAACTTCTTCATATTATTATTATTCTTTCTGTGGCTAAATTTAGTCAGTATCTCATCTTTTGTAGTTTTCGAGCTAGATCCACCAAACTCAGCTCAAACCTTCAGACTGTTCTGATTTGGGTTGCTATATCTTTTCTAATAATCCGACTTGTGGTTTTTGTAAACTGCATGATCAAAACTGCGAAAAGTCCCATAAGCTGTCATTGAGGGGGTAAAAACTTTTGTACATGACTCTGTGTTTAAGATCTCACTTGCAAAGCTTAATGACTATCCTAGAACAATGGGTTAAATCAAAATATGTTATTGATGTGTTAAATCATGTTAGCTACATGCTAAAACATGCTAGTGATGTACTAAAACGTTAGAAACATGTTAAAACGTTAGCAAGTGCTAATTCATGCTAGAAACATGTTAAACGTTAAATTTTAGCAGCATGTTAAAACATGTTAGCAAAATCATGCTTCAACCTGTAAAATATATTAAATCTTGTCATGCTACATGCTACAACATGCTAAAAATGTGTTAAATCATGTTATCAATGTGTTAGCAACGTGTTAAATCATGTTAGCAAAATGTTAAAAAGTTAGCAAGTGCTAATTCATGCTAGCAACATGTTAAAACTAGTTAGCAATGTGCTAAATCATGTAATCATGCATGTTTAATCATGTTATGTTAAAATGTGTTAAATCATGTCAGCAAAATATTAAACATTTTAAACATATTAAACAGCAAAATATTAAACATTTTAGCATTTTAGCAACATGGTAAATCATGCTAAAACATTTTACCAAACTCAAAAATCTGCTGAAGCTGGTTGCGTTAAAATTTTAAGGTGGCTCAACTTTTTTTTTTTTTTTTTTACAATGTAATGCAATACTGCCCGACACTGTTAGCAATATGCTAAAATGTTAACAATATAATATAAAATGTATAAATCATGCTCTCAATGTGTTAAAACATGTTAGCAACATTTGAAAAAACATAATAGAAAATTTATTTTAAAAACAAGCAAAGCGTTAAAACATGGTAACAACATGGTAATTCATGTTATCCACATACTAAATCAAGCTAGCAACATGCTGAATCCTGCTTGAAATGTGCTAAAACGTGTTAGCAGCATATTGAGTCATTCGCTTAATTTAGCATTAGAACATGTTAATAACATTTTATTGACTTCAAATTAATTTATTAAGTTATTTCAAACTTTCAAACATCAGTTTAACACCATGCGCATCATTGTGTCCGTCTCTCAGAGTGTTTCCATGCTGAGTTTTGTCCAGATGACCGTCTAGACTTCCCCGTGTCCTCTTGTTTGTCAGAGCAGCAACATTCAGCAGCACTCATCCGTTCGGCCTGCAGCTGTCAGTCATCCGGCCCGCCGTGTCTGTATTATCATCACCCGCCAAGCTCTTAATCTAACCTGCACTTTAAAAGAGCTGTAGTTTTCTCTGCAGCAGAGGCTACTCACACCAAGGTGTAGCCGGAGGGAGGATGGTGTGTATTTCACACTTCACATACAAGCTAAATAACGAAAAACCTGTCAGGCTACAATGGAATGTTACAGAGGAAAAATAGAAAGCATGTATGTTTTGTGAAGATCACACGGGTTTCTGGACTCAGAATCATAGGAGCGATAAAACGGATGATATTAAACATGCAAAAATTCACAGGAGACCTTGAGTTGTGGTTCAGATGAAAGTGGCAATATCAGGAAGCCATGGGAAAATTATCTTAATTAACTTGATGCAGCACTTATTTTTAGGTACATCTAAAAGAAACAGACCTTTTTGTTGCTCTAAAAAGAGAAAAACTATTACATACTATAAATGATGTTGATGTAAAATTAAAAATGACATGAAGTGTTACTTGAAATAAATTTAAATTTAATTTTTGTTAATAAATAAATACCACATAAACACGTTTACAAAAATGACAAAAGCACATAAAATGAGAATCTTGAATTTAAAAATGTAAATGAAAATAAAAAAGCTATTCAAAATATTAATAGATGCTTTAATAGTACAGTATAGTAACATAAATAATGTTAAAACAACACTATTTCTAGGTAGCACTGCATGCATTATTCCCTTTTGGACAGTGAAGGTTTGAAGGTTTTGGTATAAAAAAAAAAAAAAATATATATATATATATATATATATATATATATATATATATATATATATATGTATATATTTAATTTAACAGAGTAATTAAAAAATATAACTGAAATAAAAATAGTAATAAAACAAAATCAATCAATCAAGAGAAACAGCACATAACGAAATTATTAAACGAACTAAAATTCAAAATATAAAAATTTATTATTTTATAAAATAAAATATTTATGAAAATGTATTAAAAAATCAAATTAATAAAAATAGTTATTTAAAATTGACTGTTTTACCCATTATGTGCTACATATGTCTACTCTTATCAAAATATTTTGTCAGCATGCTAGTGTTTTCCATCCTTATATATACAACACAGATTAAGTTAAAAGCATTAGACATAGTAAAGCAAGTTCAATAGCCGCATGATTGTTTTGACACATGCATCGATCTCATTTCACGTCTCATTCTCAGGGCAGATGCTTTTCTTTCAACGCTGTTCAGTAATAATTCTCATATGTTTCATACTGTGACTCCAGCAGGCGCAGAAGCCAAAAATGCGATCCGTAAAACCGTGCTAAAACCAGCCTTTGTGTGTCAGCAAAGCCGTCCGTTACACCTGCGGTTAAACTGGCAGAAATCTGCCGTGCAGTTTGCATTACATGGTTTGTGTGGGAAGTTAAACATGGAATATAAGGTACAGTATAAGTAAACAGGATTGGAAAGCTGGCCTGATTATCAAGTCATGTACATGAGTTAAGGTTGAGCAGATGTCTCCCGTGGGTCATATCAGAGCTATAGGGGAAAGTTTTGTCTTACAGTCAGCGATCGTAAACTCACAATTTCAGTTTAATGGGCCTGACATAAAGGAATTACCACAGGAGAGTACTTGGAGCCCAATAGTAACAGTTTATCCTCGGAGGAGACGTAATTCAGCGATGGATTCTGTTTATTCCATTCAGATAGCGTATGAGAGCCGGAGAGACGGATCTGTAGCATGAACTGAAGCAAGAGGGCTGTAAAACGCATACTTGAAACAGATGTTTGCTTTGTGCTGAGGCGTTGTGTGCTGCATGAATTGTGTTTTCTTTGCTGTCATAACTTAGTGCTGTTGGGTGGGAGAGTTGCGAACAAACGGGCAATTGTCTTTAAACCTTTAGTTTACCAGATAATAAAGATTCTGTCATTATTTACACCCACGTGATGTTTCCAGCCTGACTTGAATGTGCTGGTTGTTCAAGCTTCTCAATAGATGCAAAAAGTACCTTAAAGTATCATAAATTAGTCCACACAACTTGTGCACTATATTCAAAGTAGTTTGAAGTCATGTAACAACATAAAATACATTTTAATGTTATTCACTTGTAATTTTTTATTTTATTTTATTTTATTTATTTTATTACAACTTAGAAATATTTGCCTTTAACTATAGGATTCATTTCATTTTATTTTAGGATTCTTTGCCTTAACTTAATTCAGAATATGAATAGATACTACCATATAATATAGCAATACAATAGTAGTAAAATATAAATAATGCTAAAATAATTAATTGAATAATTAAATTCAATTCAATAAAAAAAATTATTGGCAAAAGGCACATAATCCTACAAATACATTAAATTACTCCTATAATAAAGGCAAAATAAATAATACATAATTCAATTAAATTATTTGTCTTCATTTATAGTTTTAATTTAATTTAATTTAAATATTATTTGCCTTTATTTATAGTATAGGATTAACTTCACTTTAGGATTATTTGCTTTTATTTATAGAATAGGATTTTAATTAAACATTTAATTTAAACTAAATTTAATTTAGGAATTTTTCCTTTATTTATAGTGTAGGATTCATTTCATTTTATATTAACAGGAAAGCAGTGGATTGGGATCAGAAAATGACAATAATAATGTATAATTTTTCATTTTATAGTGAACTTTCCCTTTAAGATCTGCTAGAAATTCCTTTAATATTTCCACACTTTTCTGGCTGTCAAACGTCTGCCAAGTACTCCAAACAGAGCCAAGAGATAATATTTAACAGTTTTTCTTATATAATTTCTCCACAAACAAGAGAGGTTATGTACTGTAAATTAAACTTTCTGTAGTATTATTTCTTTCAGAGCCAATTCTCGTTAGAATGAACGATTAGTTGTTTTATAGGTTCTGTGAAACAAAGCTCTCATGACTTGGCACATATTTCTGCATTCATGCTCAGAAATGATTTAATGGTTAAAAAAAGAACTAGCTGTCGTATAACAAAACCGGGCTAGATTTTCAGATTTCCGAGTGAGCATGTTAGGAGACAGAATCTGGAAAACTGAAGATTATAATAATTTTCAGTAACATATTTAATAGCTGGATCATAATATATACGTATATGTATGTGTGTGTGTGTGTGTGTATATATATATATATATATATATATATATATATATATATATATATATATATATATATATATATATATTAGGGCTGGTAAGTGATTCAAATTTTTAATCTAATTGTTTACATGATGTGGCGATTAATTAATCTAATTAATCGCAAATTAATCGCACATCAAATTTGGCTGAGAAATTAATCCCAAAAGATAATTTAAAGTCATTGTTGTGTAAAGCATCAAACAGACATGATAAAAGGTAGCTTCAGCAAGAAATATTTTGTTTGATTCAACATAAAATGTATTACATATACTCTTTTGGACCATGAGGGTGAGTAAATGATGACAATTTTCATTTTTGGGAGGGTGAACTACACCTTTAATAATTTGTATTATTATTATTACTATGGAAATATGAATTTTTTTCTTTAATGAAATTATTCTAAAACTGCCAGTAGGTGGTGGTAAATGTCTTAATGATTAAGTCATTGTGTCATTTATTCATTATGCGATTGGTTGAAATGGCTGATTCATTCAGGAGTGAAGTTCTCTTTATGAATGGTCCATTGAATCGGTGTATGACGTCAAACCAACGTGGGAGCGATTAGGGAGTAGACAGCTCCATATGCTTTTGAATCGCTCTCGCGGTACTTTGATGTCATACACCGATCGATCTGTGCAGCGCCGCTTCAAATCCAACAAGCCTAATGGTGCACGCAATTCCTTCAAAACGTGGATTAAGAAATAAGATGCCGCTGTGTGTTGCTTGGAGACGAGCAGTTCTGCTTTGTCTTTATATTTCCATTGGCAAAACTGAGCATAACACACAACATTGTGTCTATAATTTTTATGGTGTCACTTTATTTTAAACAACCGAGACATCCATAGAAATGTGTCGGTTTTGGTGTGATTCACCCGAGTTCATTTTTTAGAACAAGCTTGTGAAATGCACAGAGTTGAAGAACTAGATCATTAAAAGTGTTTTAATTAAAACACCATGAAGTCAAGACACAATCATTTGTGTGAGATTTAATCAGATGTATTTTTATAGTATAGCAGTGTGCTTTATGGCGCTCATGCCACTTCTCTTACTCATTAGATGTGAACGATTTAAAGGTCTGTGGGGAATTTGGTACAGACGGCTGTAAGTATTTGAGTTACATCAATATAAATGAGTGAAGCTGAAGCAAGTTCTAAGTCAGACAGAAAACCTGTTGTTTGCCTTCATGGAAAGTAGCCAATAATTATTTATAATACACAATAATTACCAAAATAGTACATAAACTGGTGAAAATTGCATTTTATTTAAAATGTCATATTTTTGTGCATAGGATTCTGATAAAAGTATTCAAACAGTATTGTTCTAACGTTTGCATGACGTATTGCAGGTGAAAAACTGTGCAGTTGCTAAAATCAGAGATAAACACACACACACACACACACACACACACACACACACACACACACACACACACACACACACACACACACACACACACACCTCAGTACATGTCAGCTCACCGGGGTTATTATTATTAACTAAAACCATAAAAAAGCATGTCTTAATAAAAAGTAATAATAAAAATTAAAAAAAAAAAAAAATTTTTTTAAAAATTAAAAATAAAAAAACAACTCTAACTTAAATTAAAATTAAATAATAAAATATAAAAAATAAATATTGATATTAACAAAAACCATATTAGTGTATCATTGATACTAAAATACTGACTTGAGTTACTTGAAACAAAATGAATGTTAACTGAAATAAAATATTAAAAACCTAAACTAATTGCATTTCATCAAATTTTCAAGCCAACATTTCTATTTTTTGTTTAGTTTAACTTAAAGTACTAAAATAACTCAAATCTAACTGATAAAATAAAATTCACAAATAGTACTATATAGACACATTAAGAAAACCCAATGAAAATGACAAAAACAAAATTAGTAAAACTACTTAAATTAAGGGAAAACAGAAAATCAAATCAAAATATTAACAAAACTACAGTATTAAATAAATAAACTAAATAAACTAAGACCAGTAAAATAATATAAAAATGGCAAATACTATACAGACAAAAAAATAAAAAATAAATAAATAAATAAACATGCTAAAAAAACTAAAACTTTAACTAAAAAGATTAATAAAATATTAACAAAATTAACAAAAACCTACAATAGTACCTCAACAATACTAACATGTATAACACTGCAGCTCAACACGTTTTGAGAAAGTTTGACATTTGCTGCACTTCCCGGCTGACGCTTGAAAAGTTGAGCATTTCCATCCAAGTTCATTACCGAGCATCTATGCTTCAGTGGAGGATGTGACAATGGCAGCCATTTACATGA
This sequence comes from Acrossocheilus fasciatus, assembly GCA_036784905.1. Classification (NCBI taxonomy): domain Eukaryota; kingdom Metazoa; phylum Chordata; class Actinopteri; order Cypriniformes; family Cyprinidae; genus Acrossocheilus; species Acrossocheilus fasciatus. The sequence goes on along the minus strand of CM071938.1, from coordinate 3,333,312 downwards.
TGTCGATCGGAGCGTGGCGTGTCTCTCCATTAAAGTCAGTCGAGTATGGTCTTCATTTATCCCTTCCTGTCACCAGATCTTAATTGGAGGTGGTAATTATCTGACCACGCACTATTAAATGTCTCATCCGAGGCTGTGCGGTAGCTGAAAATGAATAGCCATTGATTAGTAGCCGAGCTATGCCACTGCTCTCCTTTCACAGATTGCTCCAGCATTGATCCATGGCAACAATTTCCAGCCTGCCATCTCCCAATCAGCCAGATTGTAATGCGCGGCTTGAGTTTGACCCTTCATTATGAGTTTACAACGGGCGCCGCTGGTGCTCTCAGAGACATTAAACAGACGTAGATTAGTGTCGCACATCCATTCACTCCTCACTATTCATGTGTTTGGCCTCGGCGGTAGGCAGGGTTTGCCATTTGCTTGGGTCTACAGGCAAATTAAACTGTGCTATTTTGTGACAATACAACATTTTATATGAATTATGAATGTGTTTATATGCATAATTGTGCACTATGATTGGGTGGACAAGCGCAGAGTACTTAAAGTTAGATTAAATGAAAATGAGAAAGGGCAACTATAAAATAACTAGTTTTTAAGTATTGAGATGCTGTTATAATTTTTTTTATTATTATTAATTATTTGAATTTGTTTGAATTATATTATTATTATTATTTTAGTAATAGTTTTAGTAACTTTTTTGTGTGTTTTTATTTGAGCCTTGGCAACTAACTTAAAGAAATATGTTTTTTTTTGTTTTTGGTATTGAGATTATTATAGTTTTTGTTAATATTTTGAATGTGTTTTATACATATTTTTATGTTTAGTCATAGTCTTAGTTGAGTTATTACTTTACATAATTATTTCCATGAATTTTTATTAGATTTTTAGTTATTTTACCAAAAAAAGAAAAGTTTTGTTGATATTGGGAGTGTAGGCTATAAAAATAATACTTTTTAATTGCTTTGGTGTGGCTGGTTAAGTGAATGACGCAGTCCGTGACGGACAGATTGTTAACGGCTGGTCTATGTAGTAATATACTCGGGCAGGACATCCAAACATTCATCGACCTCAAATATGGCTTTTCATCTGAAAGATGCATGTAGTAGCAACTTTACATGGCCGCTCAATATGATGTTAACCTAGAGAAATGTGCGCTGTTGAAGTGTTTGTGTGGAGAGTGGAAGCTGAATAGCGCACTCGCTGCAGAACAGGTTCCGGTGCACACACTTGCTCTTAAAATCTCCGTAATTTTTGGTCATACAGATAAAAGTAGCCTAATACATCTTTTGAATCTGTAAAGACTCTACATGTATTTGTGTGCACTCAGAATAACAACGAAACGTTCCGCTTCTGTAAAGTAATTGAAGCAAACAGGATGCGCTTTCTGCCATCTCAGTCTCTGTGAACTTCAGCAAGAAACTCTGAAACTCCGTCTATGAAAAATATATTTATAGAGAGTGAAATGTCTACTTTCAAATGAAAAAAAGTCAACTAGAAAACGTGCATTAGCATGGATGATTTACATGAAATTTAATGTGTGTGCAATGCACACTGTGCATTGTTTAAGCTGGCTTTCAGTCAATATAATAACAAAAAACTACATGTTGGATTTTTATTCAGCTAAGGTGGGCATGCTTTGATCTGTACTATTTTTACTGTACAAAAAAAACCCCACACAACATGGGAGTCATTCTTCTGGGACTGGAACGGGATGGGATTTTCTCCCAGTTTTTTTTCGTAGGATTGGGACGGACAAGATTTATTTTTTTTGTGGGAGTGGGACGGGAATGGTTTGAAAATCCACTCCCGCATCACTTTCTAATATACATGCGCACACACACACACACACACACACATACATTTATATATACTATATGAGCAATATCACACGAGTTGAAGTGCGATATGACTGTATATCGCACGGCTACGAGTGCGATATTGCGTTTGTGCAACAGTTCGTAAACAGTTCGTTGTGCAACAAGTGTGTAAATAAATTAGAAACAACAACAAAGTGTCTTTAAAAGTCCTCTTTTATGCAGAACTACTTCCTTCCGCCACAGATATAAATCTAAAGTTGACCGTTTAACAGCTGAGCCCAAAACGTAACTTCCAATTCCAAAACGTATATATATATATATATATATATATATATATATATATATATATATATATATATATATATATATATATATATATATATATATATATATATATATATATATATATATATATATATATATATCACTAGTTTTTAGTATTTTTTTAACTATAATAACCTTGAGGTACAGAAAATTAAATTAAAAAAAAAAAAAATCCTATTTTAAAATGCTAAAATTCTGTAATAATATTTACTTTAATTATTATATTTAAATGTCATTATATAGTTTACATTCATATTCAAAACACATTTTCATTTGTTTAATACTGATTTCTCTTTTTAATTAATTTAATTATCTTATCTGAAAGCACAAGCGTCCATCAGACTGTAGCAAACATTAGTGTTATTGTCTAGCAGCATGTTGTTAAACTTTGTCAACAGTGCATTGATGAGGTAAACCTTCCTGGCAGTTTCATCAAGCTTTGCCAAATATATTCTGCCATAAGCTGGTTTCACACGTTTGAGTACATATGGTACCAGCTGATAGCTTATTTATATGAGCATAATTGCAATATGACAAATATGTTAGCATATTTTGTCTGTGTGACACATAACAGAATACTAAAAGTAATTCCTACAGCAAACTTCTGTCTGAACTCATGAAAATACCAGAAGCTTTTTAAACTGTGATATTTAAATTCATGCAAATGAGTAAAATTTTAAAAAGTCATAGGATTATTTTATTGTCAGATTTTTTTTTTCCTGTTTATAATCAATATTTATTTATTAATATTTTCAGAGTTATTAACATATTTTTTTGTGATTTTTGTGGGTCTTTAAAATGATTTTTAATAATCCTGATCTACTGGTAATTTCTGCAGTTTACATTGGTTCGCCAGTAGGTGGCAGGCAAGTGATGGCAAAGTGATGATTCACCAATTTGTTCAAAACATTGATTCATTCAGGAACAAAACTGTAGTAAATGAATCATTCACTCAAACTAATCTCTTAGAAACACTAATTGATTCAGGTCTTTATGAGTGAGTCACTGGCTAAGTTTCCATCCAAATTTGCACATTTTAGTTATGCACAAAATTGGAATATCACATTAGATATTTGCAAATAAATGAGTCTGAGTCAGAGAACAAAATCATCACATCTTGATAAACTGGCACCAAATATCACTAAGAACAAGGTAATTTGCTGCATTAGGAGAAGCCACTGTGGGTCTTTTTTCATATATGATAAATTGCTTGTGTCTCAGAGCATGCAGGCGAAGCACAATAAATACGGTCATGTTTTATCTTGCTGTCAGAGGCAGATGCCTGCTGTCATGCCATCCCATCGCGCAAAGACTTTTTGACGACTTTTTGGAATGCGCATTGAGGAATTTATTTGGTAAATGTGTTTCCATCTTAGTTTATGCGCGTGTTTTCTTATTGGATAAACAATTTATCTGACTCAGTTGAGCACACGTTTAGAATTTATGCACATTTTCACATTTTCATTCAGTGTTATTGAATCAAGCTTTCAAACTGTTTTCTTTAATAGCAATAATTAATTCAGGACATAAACAAGTGACCATCTCAATAAGTAGGTCATTGAATCATGCCTTCAGCTGATTCAATTAAAAAATGCTGATTCATACGAGAACAGTTCTGTTTTGGAAATAGTTATTCATTTTTATATTCTTGTCTATTGTAATGTTACATGTTAATGCCGAATATGACGTTTAACTTTCTCATGTGTTGTCAAGTTGAACTAACAAATGATTGACAGACTATAAGCGCCTCAGTGTTTTCTGATCGCACCTTTCTGACCCAACAAGCTAATTTTGCAATGGTTTAATTGTAACTCTATTGGCAGCAGCCAGATTCTGAAGTGTAGAATCAGATATGAAGTTAATGGAATTAATTTAGTTTGATTGCCAGTAGTAGATGAAGCACTTACTTTGGTTTTTAAGGGAATAAATGAACTCTAGAGAGAGAGAGAGAGAGAGCGAGCCCTGGCCAGTTGATCAGATCCTAAAGCAGCCAGGAATGCTCTCAAAACAAACTCATTACAAACTGTTGATGTGCGTGCATTGACTGTTTTATTATTTTACCCACGTTGCTTCAGCTCTTGAGGCTTTTTGATTAATTGCTCCTATCAGCTGCAAACTCAGTTCACCGTGCGCAGGAAGACTGACTATGGCAAGGCCAATGGATTTAACTCAACTATTCACCGCGCCTTTGATTTGCAGATAAGAAAACTCCAAGAGCATGGCGATTCTGGCAGGATACCTCCACACTAGTGCCAGCCTGACGTTTCCAAAAGTGATGTGAGAAAGATTAGATTGGATCTGTTCGATTTTTCCCTTGTGAAGGTTCACCACATTCAACTGAGCAAAGGCTCAAGGAAGTTTCGATGTTAGATTTCAATGTTATTTAGTATTGAATATAAACTATATAAACTATACTGTATATACAGAAGACATTAATCTCATCATCGTGTTTATGTGATGATTAAAAAAACAGTAATATTGTAAAATACTATTGCAATTTAAAAGAAAGTTGTTTTTGTTGTTGTTTTTTTAATATCTAGGTTAAAATATAATTGGTAACACTTTACAATAAGGTTCATTAGTTAACATTAGTTAACAACATTAGTAAACATGAACTAAGAATGGACAATACTTCTACAGCATTTATTAATCTTAGTTAATGTTCATTTCAGCATTTACTAATGCATTATTAAAATCACAAGTTGTGTTTGTTAACATTAGTTAATGCACTGTGAACTAACATGAATAAACAATGAACAACTGTATTTTCATTAACAACGATTAATAAATAGTGTAATAAATGCATTGTTCATTGTTTTTTTCATGTTAGTTAATACATTAACTAATGTTAACAAATGACACATTACTGTAAAGTGTTACCATATAATTAATTCCTGTGATGAAAAGCTGAATTTTCAGCATCATTACTTCAGTCTTCAGTGTCACATGATACTTCAGAAATCATTATATTATGCTGATTAATTATCAATGTGGGAAACAGCTGTGCTGATTACTATGAAATACTTGAAAGATGTGACACTGTTTTCAGGGTCCTTTGATGAATAGAAAGAAAAAGAAAAAAACAACATTTATTTAAAATAAAAAATCTTTTGTAACAATACACACTACTGTTCAAAAGTTTGGAGTCAGTATATATTTGTCATGGTCTGGTGTGTTAAGCAAAGCGCATGACGAAGAAATACAGTTCAAAGAGCTCTTTTAATAATCCGCAGGATGAAATGGGCACGAACAAACATAAATCAAACGATAGCAGACAAAGGAACAGGGGAGAACACGGGCTGTATATACTGAGCAGGCAATCAGGGAGAAACAGAAACAGGTGTGGAGCTAATTAACTAATCAGGGCAACTAACTAGGCAGGATGACAGAAAACACAGAAAACTAAACTCAAACAGATCATACATGTGACAATATTAGTGCTGACAAACAATTAATTGTTTACATAATATATGTGTGTATACCATGTATATTATTTATTATGTATATATAAATACAAACACATGCATGTATATATTTAAGAAAAATGTTATGTTTATTTATTAAATAAACATTACAGGTGCATCTCAATCAATTAGAATGTCGTGGAAAAGTTCATTTATTTCAGTAATTCAACTCAAATTGTCAAACTTATGTATTAAATAAACTCATTGCACACAGACTGAAGTGGTTTAAGTCTTTAGTTCTTTTAATTGTGATGATTTTGGCTGACATTTAACAAAAACCCACCAATTCACAATAAATGAACTTCACGACATTCTAATTTATTGAGATGCACCTGTATATATAACATAAAATATAAGAATATAAATATATGTATATACGTACATTTAAATATTTTCAAAATATATACTGTATGTTTTTGTGTGTGTGTATATATATATATATATATATATATATATATATATATATATATATATATAATAAATATACACAGTGTACACACATATATTATGTAAATAAAACCTTTCATTTTAGATGCGTTTAATCGCGATTAATTGTTTGACAGCACTAGTATGTATATATATGTATATGTGTGTGTATATATATATATATATATATATATATATATATATATATACATATACACGTCAAAATTAGCACGTTAATGGAACACTCCACTTTTTTTGGAAATAGGCTCATTCTCCAACTCCCTCAGAGTTAATAAGTAGAGTTTTACCGTTTTTGAATCCATTCAGCCGATCTCCGGGTCTGGCGATAGCATAGCTGCAGCAGGCGCAGTGATATTACGCAGCGCCTGAAAGTAGTCCCCAGCTATATTATAACTAGTTACCTAGCTGGGGACTACTTTCCGGCGCTGCGTAATATCACTGCGCCCGCCGTGGCCATGTTACGGCAGCAAAGTTCCTTGATTATTACGCCGGAATGAGAGTAGTTCTTAATCATATCAGCCTAGAAAATCGCAACTTTTCATTTTCTGCCGGTCTCAGTACACGATATAACTACAGAAGAGTCAAGTTTTAAATAGGACAAATATCGAAACTCTTTGGTCATTTTTGAACGCGATGCTACTGGTCTAATCGGATTCAATGATCTATGCTAAGCTATGCTAAAAGTGCTATCGCCAGATCCGGAGATCGGCTGAATGGATTCAAAAATGGTAAAACTCAACTTATTAACTCTGGGGGAGTTGGAGAATGAGCCTATTTCCAAAAAAAGTGGAGTGTTCCTTTAAGGCAGGCGATTCATTTTTTCAGTTTAACGCGTTAAAAATATTTAACACAATTAATGCAGGGGTGGGGCTACGGTTGGCCACCCCACTCACAAATGCTGCTTCAACAAGAAGTGCATTTATTCAGTCGCAGAACGTCTTTGCGACCACATCAAACGGGAGACGTTTCAGACTCGTGCTCCACCTCGACCAGGCGTGAGTCGAACGAGTGCGGAAACGGTACTGGGCTCACGCTCTACCATTGCACGCACAAAGGCGCTGGCTGTAGCCTTTATTCTTTCATATCAAAGCGTGAAGTAAACTACGTGCATGCAATGTCATGTAGTTAAGTCATGAAGTAACCAAAAAGGCGATTAAAGCTGCCTTAAAACTGTGCATGCATGTAATATATTTTATATGAGTCACATTTATGAACATGTCTCTAAAATGGTTTTCAAAAGTGTCCTGGAGCAGCCCAGCACTGTCTCCATCATCTAACACACCCGATTCAACTCGTCGGCTCATTAATAGAAACTTTAAGACCTGAAGTGGGTCAGAAAAGGTGAAGAGAGTTGAGAGAAAATATGATGCGTGTCAGATCCGCGTCATGTTCAGCAGCGGCAGCTCTTAAAGAAATAGCAGCCAAAATATCCTAATAACCAGCTGCTGTGATGTCTGTTCATTACAGAACAAAAGAAATAAGAGGAAATCAATAACTTTTATAGCTTTAAGAATTCATCTGTATTTAATTTAGAATTTAGTGTTTGATGACTTCAATTTCAATTTCTGTATATTTCTGCTGAAGGGCTCAGGTAATTATGACATTTATTATAATGGGTAGGCACGTGCACAGGTAGGACTCAACCTATGCAGAGCACATGCCCTTCTTCCCCTTACACTCCGAAGTGCCCTTTTTTGGTGGTGGAGGGATTTTTTTTTTTTCTTTTTTTCTTTTTTTTTCCCCTTCAATAAATCAATGCTATTAATCACCCTTTATGTCTGTCTATTTTACAAATATTTAGCCAATGAAACATTAAATAGAGCTTATGACTAAAATCTTGCTGGATCCGCTCAAACTGTCAGTAAAACCTAATAACTCCACCCCCTCTATCTGGACTGAATGAACTGAAGTTCCAGTGTTGCCAAGTCTGTGGGATGTTTTTCATGTCCATGGGTTGAAGCGACCTCAATAACGTCATATTTAGCCCCTGGAATGTGAATTTACCAGGGGTAACCCTGCTAAAAAAAAAAAAAAGTGTATTTTACCCCCCGGAACACGATTTTTAATGGGAGCCCCCTCGAAACGTGATTGGGCCAGTTTTGTGTAGCATTTGGGCGGGTTTTGTTGTGAAAACCTGGCAACCCTGCAACCGCAGCAGAGCGAAGTCTTGCAATGGTAAATATCTTGTTGTTTGAATAAGTACAGCATGTTGTTTATGCAAGAAACACTATGTGGGACCCTATAGAAGAGGGGTCTAGCATTTGCCATCTTAGTCATACACTTAAATAGCCTGTGCATACAGACAGTAGCAATTCATCTTTAATCAAATGAGACCATGACCATGATGGTCATTTGGCCAAATGTATTTTACACTTTGTAACCTGTTGAAGAAAATGTATAATGTGATGCCACCGTTTTAATGACGGAAGAAATGCACATTTGCACACATTCGCTGGTCAAAATCCCGGTAACTGATAATGGGTTTATAGTCATAAAAAAAGATGTTATTAAACAAATATTAATATATATATATATATACTGTCTTTATGTTGTTTGTACATTAATTTGAAGATTGAATATGAAATTATTGCAATATAAAAGTATATTTAAAAACTTTAATGTTAGGTGGGATTAATCGCGATTAATTTCAGAAAAATGTGGGATTGATTAGTATTTTTTTTAATGATTGACAGCACTCATATATATTTATTTATTTTTATTTATTTTATTTTTTTTTTTTAAGGAAATTAATACTTTTATTCAGAAGGGATGTATTAAATAAATGTAAAAAAAAAAGGATAGTAAAGATAGTAAAGATTTCTATTTTGAATAAATGCTGAAAAAAATAATGGGAAAAAGACTGGAGTAAAGATGCTGAAAATTCAGCTTTGATCACAGGAATAAATTACATTTTAAAGTATATTAAAATAGAACATTGTCATTTTAAATTGCAATAGTCTTATTTTCTGTATTTTTGATCAAATAAATGCAGCCTCAATGAGCAGAAGAGTCTTAAAAAACAAACAAACAAAAAAAACATTACAAATCTGTCAATGGCGGGGAAAGAGTTAACACATAAATGTATGAAGTTTGACAGAAAATCCCATTCACACACTCTGAAAAAACAATCTTAAACATGAAACTGTGTTCTTACTCTATGAAAACATGTAGGCACCTTGTACACAGATGTACAGATAATTATGATCTGGAATTACAATATGTGCTCTCTCCTCCTCCTGAATCTCATTCTCTTCATCTATTCTTCTTCCACCCACAGCCCTCGCTCTCATATTCATATTCTTGCTCTGTTTGCATCCCACATTAATTACATCACCCACTTTTCTGCTCTACGGCCTCCATTTCTTCTTCAGCACTGATGTTTAGCTCTCGTCTTTGACTGCGTTGCCTCTCCTTTGGTCTTTTCATCTGAAATAAATGACCTTTGTACTGATACCTTGCTGTAATTCGGTTGTTTGAAACGTATCTCAATTGGAGATGTTTGCATAAGACTCATTCCCAACTTCTGCAACTTTGAAGATGTCCACCCACATTTGCACATCCACAACGCCCATTCAAAACGAATCAGCAATGATTCGAGCAAAAGAATTGAGCTCAAGTTTCTGTAGGAAAATCTCTAGCATAAATGATGAACTATTTCACAGAAACACTCATGCAGATGTGATTCACCGTCTCTCTTGTTTATTATGAGCATCATAACTTCTGTAATGACTCTCTTTTGTAAGGTGACAGCTGTAAGGTGAGAAATGCAAATTAATTAGATGCAAAAGAAAAACATTCAGTCTCTGCAGGTGTTGAGTTTGATAGCACTTTTCATAAAGTTTTACACGCTCTGCTGAGCTTCATATATGTTCATAATTTTTCTTGTGAAATGTCACGCCGCGCTTGACACCGATGTGTTTTTTTTGTCATTTCTGATGCACGCGCATCTCGGTAGAAGAAATTGTCAGCTATCAAAGTTCTCATGTTTCTTGTACACAAGTTTAACTTTTGTGTGTATAGTGTATACTAGTGTTCATATTAAACTGGATTCTTCTTGCTACTTTGAAATAAACAAGGTCAAAGTGGTGTAGACTTATGAAAACATTCACAATGCAGCATGTATACTAGTATGCTCAATGTTACAGTACATAAAAAGTTTCACTCATAAATTGCTTGTACATTTCACAAATAATTAAAAAGGCAAGTAACACTGAATTAAACATGAAATTTGAAAGTAGACGGAATATAATATTTATTTAAATAATTTTGAAAAAAAAATTATAGTGTAGCAGATTTAGAATCATTAACTAAATCTAAAACTGAACTATAAAAAATAATTACTTTCAATAAAATAGACATTAAAAATACATATATATATATATTTTTTTTTAATTTAGTCAGTTGCCAAAGCAACATTTCTACTAAAATAACTAAAACTAAAACAGAAATTAATTGAATAAAAACTGTAAAGACTAAATACATAATGAAAAATGACAAAACACACAGCAAAATTACTAGAACTTTAACAATTAAAATGAAAACAACAAAAAGATAAAAAATAAACGAATTCAAAATTATCAAGAAAAACTAAATAATAACGTGAAAAATAATAGAATATCACACACACAATATGTTGACAAATGTGTTTAAAAATTGTTATACTAAAACTGAAATAAAAATGAATAACAGACAGCAAACACAAACAAAAATGATAAAAATGGCAAAAACGGACTAATACTTTAACCCTCTGGGGTCCGAGGTCATTTTGGGGCCCTTGAGATGTTTTGACATGCCCTGATATTTGTGCTTTTTTCAGCTACTTAAAACATACTACTGACCAACATGTTTTTTTTTTTTTTGTATTTAGCACAAACTGTGCTACAATAATATGTGACCAAGATGGATGTACATGGTTGCATTTTTTAGAAAAAAAATATTATGCGTGGTTAGTACGTTTTGGGAAAAAAAATGTAGCTGAAATAAGGCCTTAACTGAAATTGAAATGAAAACATAATATGAAACTAAACTCTAATTCAAAATGTTAATGTAAACTATAATAGTATACCAATTATTCTAAAATTATACTGTAACATATCAGTTGCTTCTAATGTAAGATGTTTTAAGTGTAGAATATGACTGTTTTAATGGAGTGTAGCACCTGATTTCATTGCTCTCTGTTATCATCTTCTCTCCTTCCTGTTGTTCTCGAAGCTCAGAGTCTCTTTTTCATTCCTCCGTGCTGATGGTCCTCACAGACATGTTCTGCATGTGTGCGTTGTGTGGTGGACGCACTGACTTTAGCTGAGATCCATCATCATAACACAGGTAGGCAGCTTAATAATGCTGCTGTTGGCTTGCTGAGAACACTGAGCCATTTATTTAATCTAACACATCAGACGCTGTCATTAGAGCAAACCAGGCACAGAAAAGAAAGAATAATAATAGATCAGTATGCCGTGGATGATTTTCATGCCGTGCAAACATTATTCTCAGTATGCTTTTAGAAAAAAGCACGAGAACGGACTACATTATCTCAGCTCACAGTATCTTATTTCACGTAGTGCGGCTAAATACAGATATTTATAATTTGAATACATTTTTGAAAATCCTCAAGAATATTTTTAAGGTGCAAATTTTCTCCCATATATTTAGTGAACAGTCTGAATATATTTAAATTATATATATTTAATATAAATTCAATTCAATTTATATATACAGTATATTCAATTGAAGTCATATTTTAATGTGTGTATTATAGTGTGTGTGTATTCATAGTGAAGAGTAGCACTAAATCATGAATTAGAAAAATATTTTAATTATATATATATATATATATATATATATATATATATATATATATATAATATAATATAATTATTAATGTAATTATAATTAGTTTGTTTGATTTAAAATATTAAAATGATTTATTTATTGTGTATTTTATCATATCATATATTTTGTGGTTTTATTATATTTAATATATGTAGTTTAATACAATTTTATTTAATGTTAATGTTTTATCATTAAAACACATAATATAATGGCTTTCTAACATATTATTTACTTTAAGATTATATACTGATACAGTACAGTATGAACTCAGCACCTGACCTTAATACTGGTTCCGTTGGAAGTGTAACCCACTGAACAAAAGCAGATTTACGAGGCACGTGTGATGAGCTGTGATGTATGGGATGCTTTGGGTCTGTGACAGATTGAATAGGCGCTTCCACTCGCTCTGGCTCTCTTTAGAGGAGGCTGGATCAGTGGCCAGACGATCACTTAATCACTGCAGCTTCACCCAATCCTATTGACTTCACTGAGCTCAAGATTAAAGGTGCCATTCACTGAAGCTCACACATTGATCGTCTGTAGGAATATACATGCCAGCCTGTTAAGATGTAATTGTGATCCGTCACTAGCGACCCGCGCAACTGTAAGAGATAGAGACGATAACTAGGTTCTTTGGTAATGCCTATTGATCTGAACTTAGAGTCTGGATTTATTTATGCATTATTTATGCAGTACTTATTTGGGGTTTTCCCACTTTTCTGTGCATGAAGTTTCCATCCAATCTTGCCTTAAGAGATTGCCTTAAAGGCCTTAAGAATCTTATGGACTGAGAAACTGGTATTTTATCATTTTATCAATCCATTTTTTTGTGTGTTTATTAAAAAAAAAAGGTTCACTTCTTTCCTATGAGCAGTAATGAATCTGCAAAAAGTGTAAAACAAACAAATGCACTCCTTTATCTTACCATAGGCTGGGGGTGCCATATCATTCTGTTTGCCTTAGAGAGAAGGTCCCGTCTCAGGGGGATGGGCCACGCAGCTGCTACTAGCAGCTGACACAGCTCTGCAAACTAATGCTGGTTCCTCCAGAGCGGGGCCACTAACAGAACCTTGTGCTCTTCCTCCCTGATTCACCTGATCACCTGCGGGATCAGGGTGATTGGGGAGAAAGCATAAAGGAGGAGGTTGGGCCAGTTGTGGTCCAACTCGTTCGTGTCTTTTAAGAAATAAGTTGGGCAATGAGAGTTGTCTTTTGAGGCAAAGAAGTTGACCTCTGCCTTGCCAAAGATCTCCCAGATTTCCTGAACCATTTGCGGGTGGAGCGTCCACTCTTCTGAAGAGACATTGCTCCAAGACAGCATGTCTACTCCTTGGTTCAACCTGCCTGGCACATGCATCGTTCTCAGTGAGCGCAAGTTGAGCACAACCCATTCTAAGAGGCGCTCTACTAGGGAAAAGAGGTGCATCGAGGAGAGACCTCCCTGGCGATTTATTTAGGACACCACCGTCATGCTGTCCGACCAGACTAAGACGTGGTATCCCTTCAGGTCTGACAAGAAGTTGTGAAGGCTCAGCGATACTGCCAGCATTTCCAGGCAGTTGATGTGCAATCAACCTTCCTGTTTCGACCAGTGGCCGAAAGTCAGCATGCCATTGCAGAGCGCTCCCCAACCTATGTTGGAGGCGTCAATCATGATCACCTTCCTCCTGCATACCATGCCCAGGGGCACGTCCCGTTCCATCCTGAGAGTCTTTCCAAGGGGCCAGGGCTGCCAAGCAGGCCCGATCCACCTTGACACGCCAAGCGTGGGACGGAATTAGCAGTTTCAGCCAGTACTGAAGGGGCCGAATGTGAAGCAGGCCCAACTGTAGCACCGGAGATGCGGAGGCTATGAGACCCAGTATATTCTGAAATGCCTTGAGGGGGTCAGAGGCTCCTATTTTCGAAAGCTGAGTCGAAAACTGCTCCCTGGAACAATATCCGTTGGCTGGGAGATGGAGCGCTCTTGGCAAAATTGACCCTGAGCCCCAGGCATTCAAAGTGGCTGAGGAGAAGGGACCTGTGGGATCGTAGTTTGTCCTCTGACTGGGCTAAAATGAGCCAGGTAATTCAGAAAGCGGATTCACATCTGTCTCAGAGGAGAAAGAGCCGCGTCCATGCACTTCGTAAAAGTGCAGGGAGCTAAGGACAGCCCAAACGGAAGGACCGTGTATTGATATGCCACTCCCTTGAAGGCGAATCTCAAGAATCGTCTGTGATGGGGTGCTATCTGGATGTGAAATAACCAGTCCCCTGGGCTTATTTGCCAGAGGATCTGCTTCAAAGTATTTATCTTGAAAGGCCATTTCATAAGGGCGCAGTTCAAGTATCTGAGATCGAGGATGAGCCAAAGGCCGCCATCCTTCTTGGGGATGAGGAAGTAACAGCTGTAAAAGCCTGATTCGCTCTAATCTGGGGGAACCATTTCTATGGCTCCTTTTCCCAACAAATTCACCACCTCGGTGCGTAAGACATGTGAATCCTCGCTCTGAACTAGGGTGGGAACCACACCACAGAACTGCGGGGGTCAGAACTGAAGTGTATAACCTCGTACTATTATCCCCAGAAACCAATCTGACACTCCGGAGATAGCCTGCCAGGCCCTGGCCTGTATGGCAAGGAGTTGATTTTTTGGGGGTGGCAGGCCACCTTGTAAGGGCCTGACACTCATGATAAGTGGAAGAGGAAATTTGCTTTCTTTTTTAAAATGTTTGTGTTTCATTTTTCTCGCTACAACAGCTGCTGGTTGTGTGGGCACTTTTTGAACAGGCCCAGTGCTCCCGTCTGGGTCACAGGAGGCGTGGGCTCCGCGGGCTGCAGAGTCGGCGCTGATTTGGGGCAACTATAAGCAGCCATAGAGCTGGAGCGCTACAGAAGGAAGTGTTGCATGGCCTGGGACGACTTCTGCGCAACAATGAAGCGCTCAGCAAATCCCTCAATTGCAGGTCCGAAGAGTCCTTGTCCGCATCCTTGATCTCTGTCAGTGTGAGCCACAATTGGCGCTCTAGCACCACTAGGCTGGCCATAGACCTGCTTATCGCCTGAGCCATGGCTTTGGTGGCATGTAGGGCTAGGTTGGTCGCGTTGCGCAGCTCCTTGAAAGCCACGGGGTCGAGGCCAGACTCGTCCATACCTTGGAGTAGTTTGGCCTGATAGACCTGTAGGACCGCCATAGAATGAAGCATCAAGGCTGCTTGTCCAGCAGACAAGTAGTCATGGCCACGAAGGGCCGAAGTTGTTCTGCACAGCTTGGACAGGTGGGTGACCTTTGCCTTCCAACCAATAGCCGTAGGCGGGCGGTGCCACAGACTGATCCAGGGAAGGCATTTTATTGTACCCCTTCTCTTCAGCGCCATTGACCATCGTGAGGGCAGAGGAAGAAGAGGCGTACAAGTGGGCAGAATAGGGTGTGCGCCATGACCTGGGAAGTTTTTCATGAACTTCTGGGAAGAACAGTGAAGCTCGTTGATGAGGGGCCTGACGGCACCCTGGCAAGAACCACTCATCCAGGATGCTACAAGTGGGCTCTTCTGGCAGAGACCACTCTAGACCTAGCTCTTCCACAACTCTTGACAGGACACGGAACAGCTCGGAGTTCATGCCTGGCTTGGGCTTGCCTGGCTCTGTAGATGGCAGGGGGTAGGGTCGTTGAGCGAGCCCGACACCTCCTCCATGTCTGAAGCCGGCAACAACATGCTGTCGTCCAGCTCGTCACACTCGCTCCCACCAAATGAGACCAGGTCGCTCTCAGTCGCAGAGGGACGCTGGTCTGGTTGGGAGAAGTGGACCGGTGAAGCCTCTCTAAGAGAAAAGGGCGAGGCACGCAGGGGCCAGGCCGGCGTAAGCTTGCTCGTCTCCGGGCGCTGTGATCCTCTGCCCCACTGTTTTTTTCCTCACAGGCACCTGGGAGGATGCGAGGGGCGGAGCTGCTCTCTGAAAAGAAAGTGATCTGCGAGCACAGATTGGAGAAACTCATATCCTTGCAGTGAGGACATTCCATCTCTTTGAGTGCATCCTCCGTGTGGGATTTCCCCAAGCATGAGATGCACTTGCCGTGACCGTCAGTGGCATGCAGGGGACCACTGCATGAGCGACAGAAATGGTGTGGCATTTGCAACAATGCTTCTTTAAATTTGCTCTTTTGAGCTCTTTAAAGTCGCCGGATGGCGGCAGGGAATCTGGAAGACCGGTGCTGCTGTGGACGCTGAAGGCGGCTGTGAGAAGCAACGAGTCAGCTGAGCAGAGGGTCTTGATCCGCTGTGAAGGCATTTCAATGTTGAAGCTTCCAGCCTCGTGGGTCAGCAAAGATCATCGTCATCACTGAAGGAGAAGAAATCTGAGGCTCCTACGGCGATATGCCCGCTTATATAGCCAGATGGCCCCACCCATTCTGGTGTGCTCTGACGGGCTTTGTCGCCATAGGCTCGTGCAGCTCTGCTGCCAAGCCATAGATTGGTTTTTAATTCACTGCACAAACCAATGGCCATGCAGTTACACTGTGTTATTGAAAAGGCTTCAGTCATCAGAGAAAAAAGAGTTTTCCCATATAGTGTCTGCGACGCAGTACACACAGAAAAATAAGGGTTTAAAATGGGGTTTTAAAAAAGGTACAGATATGTCCTTTTAAGGGTACTTCTCAAGGGACAAGCTGTTGTACCCAGAAAAGTGCAATTTTAAACCCTTATTTTTCTGTGTGTACGAGTGAAGTATCGATAAGGAATTGCATAGAGTGAACAGATTCGATATTATTCTGTGCTGGCTTACATTAGCAGGCCAGCGCTGAGCAAATATTAGAGCTGTGTTGGACACAGTGCCGTCCTTGTGCTCTGTTTAGTCTATTAGCAGCAGTTTTTGTGCATCTCAGTATGTTTAAAGGACCAGGCCCTTGTAACCATGACTAGTTCGTTCTACAATCCACACAAGCAGACCACGGAGAATTCCAGAAGTCCCTGGAGATGACTTGGAACAGATGGTGAAGCACTCGTCCAGTCCATAACCAAAACACACACAAATCTTCACCCAGAAATGTTTATCTTGTAAAACATTCCCATTTATAAATATTTAAAATAGTCTGAACTGACATTTAAAAAAAATGCAAATAATCAAGGGCATGTTGGTTTTTCTATATGGCGAGATGTTCGACATGTCAGATGTAAAGATTACAGGCCCTCATTAGTCACGTTTCAGTGCTATCTTAAAGTACTGTATGTTTACCCTTTAAAACGCATTTGATCTTTTTAACTGTATGCATATGTGTGCATTGCAACAGCAAAAGCGTCCTGCGTTCATCCATACTGAATGAGACGAGCATCGGAACGAGCTTGACAGCGCTGCATTAATTAAACATCACACGGCCAGCCTCCCGAAGCTCATTTCATGGCACCTTCTCACTTGTGCCGGGTTTGTAAACGAAGGCATTGTGGTCTAACTTTCCCACACAGCTTCGCACCTAAGTGGTCTCGTCAACCCGCTGCCATCTGCCCCGCCGTCTCGCGTCCCTGCATCCGAGAAACTGGAATTTACAGACATGCCACTAGAAAAAGTGTTTTGCTTTAGTTACTAAACACTGTAATAAGTCACGTTTGAGTAGCTTCCAATTAGCAGTATGTTTCAGCTGACAGTTCCAGCTTTCCAAGCATCATGATGCAAGTTGCAAAAAGCCACAATAGTAGGGTGCGAAAACAAAAAGAGAGAAAAAATATTTTATATATATATATATATATATATATATATATATATATATATGTGTGTGTGTGTGTGTGTGTGTGTGTGTGTGTGTATGTTAATGAATTAAACACATATGTGAATGAGATTTAAATGCAGCAGAAGGGGTGATTTTTCAGTAATCAATGGCTTAAATTTAAAAGTTTACATTTTTAAATTTAAGACTTGTCATATAGAATATTTATGATATTTATTTTTTATGTTATTTGGTACATTTTGTATCTCCTTCTGTCTTCCTCAGAAGAAAGGAAATTCTAAGAGTTTGGAAGAACATTTCTGAATGAACTTCTCTTTTAATGGAGGTTATATGATTTGATGAATCATCTTTCATATGGGCAGGTCTAAATTTACAGAAATCAAATGAAGCCTTTAGCCAACTCGGTCCGTTTCCAGCTGATATACACTGTTGGAGATCTGTGATGGTGTTGGCCGCCGCCTCATGAGACTCATTATTTTTGGAGATTGTTTTGCATCGTCATAATAGCAGAGGAACATGAAGCCGAAGAGCAGGTGCATCATATGGAGGGAACAATTTCCCTTCATAAAGTCCCTGTTTTCCTGGTTGATTATGGCAGGATGATGTCAAACATCTCCTGCGGTTCCTCAATCACATCTGAACATTTTATATTTTCAACAATACGTTGTTGTACTTAAATATGTTTTTATTCTTAAAGAATGCAATTCTGATGGATTTCTTCAAGGACTGCGGCTGTTTGAAAACCAAACATGTCATTTGTTGATCATCTCTGTAATGGTGTGTCTAGATTTCTGAGTCTTTTCTTTGCGTTATAGAAAACCTCTGACCATGTTACCGTACAGCGTGTCTTTCTTCCATTCTTTTCTTTTCTTGAACAGACCTTTTCCTCTGTATTCTTCCAAACACAGGCCTGTGTTCCTTCTCTTTGATTCAGTAAGATAATGGAGCAGATTTCCTTGATCTGTGATCTTCATATAGCAGGAACAGAAAGGATTCTCTCTCTCTGTCTCATTTTTCTGTCTTTAGTCAGGCACAGGGTGAAGGAGAGTAAAAGAGAGCATTTCATTCTCCTGTACTCCTTATAGATCAGAAATGACACCCAGATACCAAAGGACTTCCACTAGACGCTGTTTTCAAGTCTGCATTTTAGAAATTTTAATCTACTTAAAAATGTATTGAAAACAAATAGCAGTCTGTTTATTCAGTTTGGCCCTTTGCTTGTGGAACATATTTTATGTATTGTTTTGTTAAAAGAGCCACTGAATGAATTAATATTAAATGTAGTGTTTAAAAGCAAAAATGCTGATTTAGATGCAGATTCAAGTTGTTGTTTTTTTATTATTATTATTCAGTTATTTTTTAAATGCCAAATATGCAGTTACTGTAGCATTTAGAGGCAAACTATGTGTTAAATGTCTTCACGTTTTCTGAAATGAATGTGCACTTTAATTATTTTCATGTTCCAAACAAATCATCTAAGTTAAATCAACATCATTTTTGTCTCCTTTATCAGTAAATATAATTTGTTCACATAAATCAAATATAATAAAATGTTATTATTTTTGAGCAACCCTGTTAATTAGTGAATTTGGATGTGTGCCTGACATGATTATTTTTGGGTAACCCAATAATACAAACTCAATACAAGCTTGCAACAACACACGCCAGCATGCCAAATGTATTTTTGTTTGATATATGTTATGTTTTTTTTTCTACAATGCTAGGGACTGTGTGTAATGTAGGGTGTTGCAGCAATGCCAGGTTGGTAGTTGCTTGCATGTATGTCTCTAGATGTGTCTCAGATCATTCTTCTGAATTTGTACCACTCACTCACTCTTTTATTCACTGTAACTCCACGCTGCACTCTCATGGTTTTAGCACTAGTTCTGCTGGATACTAATGAAGCAGCACTGCAGCTCTCAGTGCTTCTTGTTCTGGCACTCACGGCCTAAAATGGTCAGACTTGAGGGCATGGGATGGATTTTGTATCATATGGAATTCATTTGCTATCTGCGCAGACTTCAAAGCGAGAGCTCTTGGTCCAGCCCGTACCTTTCTCACACCATAAATGGCCTCTCAAGGAATGTCATGAATCAAATTATGTGCTTCTGAAATTCCCTCTTGTAGGGCAGGACTACATGAAGACAGGGCTCAATTTATAACAGGCAGAGCTCTGGCAGCTATCAGGAACATGGCCGCCTGGATTTTCAGTTTACAAGCTGAAAACTAAACTGGCTGTGGACCCTGTGTATATAAACACAAAAATGTCAGGAGGTTTTCCAAGAGTGTGAGAGTAATATATGATTGTGTGTTTGAGAGAGGCTGTTCAGCCTGGGTGGGATGAAATGTGATGGTAGAAATGTGTCAGCCAATAGATAGTTTATTAATGATGTGGAGAAACTTTTATATTATATTATATTATATTATATTATATTATATTATATTATATTATATTATATTTATATTGTGTGTGTGTGTGTGTGTGTGTGTGTGTGTGTGTGTGTGTGTGTGTGTGTGTGTGTGTGTGTGTGTGTGTGTGTGTGTGTTCGTGTTTCATTCATTTCATTGCATTTATTTTTTTTTTAATGGAAAATATGTGACCCTGGACCACAAAACCAGTCTTGAGTCGCTGGGGTATATTTGTAGCAACAGCCAAAAATACATTGTACGGGTCAAAATTATAGATTTTTCTTTTATGCCAAAAATCATTAGTATATTAAGTAAATTTCATATTCCATGAAGATATTTTTATAAATTTACTACTGTAAATATATCAAAACATCGTTTTTGATCAGTAATATGCATTGCTAATAATTCATTTGGACAACTGTAAAGGTGAATTTCTCAATATTTTGATTTTTTTGCACCCTCAGATTCCAGATTTTCAAATAGTTGTATTTCGGCCAAATATTGCTCTATCCTAACAAACCATACATCAATGGAAAGCTTATTTATTCAGCTTTCAGAGGGTGTATAAATCTCAATTTTGAAAAATTGACACTTAAGACTGGTTTCGTGGTCCAGGGTCACATATATGCAATCAGTTTAGCAGAGACAAGCTAAATGTTAAAAAGTTCAGTATGTTTCAAAAAACTTTGAAAATATGTTATACATTATGTAGGCCTATACATTAGAATTTTATAATATATTTTAAAAAAGACATTGAATACAGATTTCAATACAATACAAAATATAATAAAAAAATAACAGGTAACACTTTATTTCGATAGTCCACTTTAGACATTCTACTAACAGTAAGTAACTTTGCAACTACATGTCAACTAGCAGTCATTAGAATATTAGTAGACTGTCTGCTTAATATCTTCTAACATTTTATTTTTATGGATCCACAACATACAACATACTGACTATCAGAAACTTTGCAAATACATGTCAACTTATTCTACTAATCCTAAACCTACCCTACTGAGAGTTAGACATGTAGTTACAAATTAATGAGAATTAGTTGACATGTAGTTGACATGTATTTACAAAGTTACTTATAGTTAGTAGAATGTCTAAAGTGGACTATCAAAATAAAGTGTAACCAAATAATAAATTAAACCATAAAATTGAAACCCATAAAATACAAATAAAAGGTGCTTCATTTCATTTGAAAGGTACTGTATATATACAGGCGCATCTCAATGAATTAGAATGTCATGGAAAAGTTCATTTATTTCATTAATTCAGTCTTTGGTTCTTTTAATTGTGATGATTTTGGCTCACATTTAATAAAAAAAAAAACCTACCAATCCACTATCTCAACAAATTAGAATATGGTGACATGCCAATCAGCTAATCAACTGAAAACACCTGCAAAGGTTTCCTGAGTCTTCAAAATGGTCTCTCAGTTTGGTTCAGTAGGCTACACAATCATGGGGAAGACTGCTGATCTGACAGTTGTCCAGAAGACAATCAGTGACACCCTTCACAAGGAGGGTAAGCCACAAACATTCATTGTCAAAGAAGCTGGCTGTTCACAGAGTGCTGTATCCAAGCATGTTAACAGAAAGTTGAGTGGAAGGAAAAAGTGCGGAAGAAAAAGATGCACAACCAACCGAGAGAACCGCAGCCTAATGAGGATTGTCAAGCAAAACCGATTCAAGAATTTGGGTGAACTTCACAAGGAATGGACTGAGGCTGGGGTCAAGGCATCAAGAGCCACCACACACAGACGTGTCGAGGAATTTGGCTACAGTTGTCGTATTCCTCTTGTTAAGCCACTCCTGAACCACAGACAACGTCAGAGGCGTCTTACCTGGGCTAAGGAGAAGAACTGGACTGTTGCACAGTGGTCCAAAGTCCTCCTTTCAGATGAGAGCAAGTTTTGTATTTCATTTGGAAACCAAGGTCCTAGAGTCTGGAGGAAGGGTGGAGAAGCTCGTAGCCCAAGTTGCTTGAAGTCCAGTGTTAAGTTTCCACAGTCTGTGATGATTTTGGGTGCAATGTCATCTGCTGGTGTTGGTCCATTGTGTTTTTTGAAAACCAAAGTCACTGCACCCGTTTACCAAGAAATTTTGGAGCACTTCATGCTTCCTTCTGCTGACCAGCTTTTTGAAGATGCTGATTTCATTTTCCAGCAGGATTTGGCACCTGCCCACACTGCCAAAAGCACCAAAAGTTGGTTAAATGACCATGGTGTTGGTGTGCTTGACTGGCCAGCAAACTCACCAGACCTGAACCCCAGAGAGAATCTATGGAGTATTGTCAAGAGGAAAATGAGAAACAAGAGACCAAAAAATGCAGATGAGCTGAAGGCCACTGTCAAAGAAACCTGGGCTTTCATACCACCTCAGCAGTGCCACAAACTGATCACCTCCATGCCACGCTGAATTGAGGCAGTAATTAAAGCAAAAAGAGCCCTTACCAAGTATTGAGTACATATACTGTAAATGAACATACTTTCCAGAAGGCCAACAATTCACTAAAAATGTTTTTTTTTTTTTTTTTTGGTCTCATGAAGTATTCTAATTTGTTGAGATTAAATTGTATTAAATTTGATTATTCTCCATTACATTTCTGGACATTTTCTTTAACCTTGAAACACAACACAATGCAATTTACAATGCAAGATTTTGGGCTGAAGGCTAAAGCAGATTGAAAAAGATGAGCTAGACCATATTTAGTTGCTTTTAGTTGTTTGCACAAGCGTCCTATTTGTTTCTCTCAAAATAACCCAGCGGAGAGCGTTTACAGCCCACCGTCTGATGGGTTCATTACGGACGAGGCAGCTTGGAAATTGCCCGTCATTAAAATTCACAACTTTGTAACTTACGAGGATGAAACAGAATCACAGGCTTTTGATATTTCGCTGGTGCTGGAGACGGAGTGAGGATGAGAGACTACTTGGTGAGCGAAGATAAATAAATCAGGTTCGAGTAAATAAAAAATGATGCCATTTCTCGCAAAAATATAACTTTGCTGGAACTGCAAAGCGTTAGGTGTAGAAGTGGCTTGTGTTCATTAAAACCCAATAGATTATCGCTGAGTTCTGCGGCACGATTGCTGTTTATGTTTTGATGTTTGATGGAGCGGTTTCCTAAAGACCGAATGTTTTCCGCATGGATTTTGAGAAAATAAATACAGGCGTTCGGGTCGATTTTACCCAACAGTTTCCCATCAGTCTAGAGTACATTAGACTGAACTTTAATAGCGATGTCGTTGGTTTTCAGCCTAATGAGGCGCGTAAGAAACCTATCCTGTTGTTTGATGAATTTGGGACAAGTCTCGGCGTGATCCGAGTGCCAAGATTGTTAACAAAAAGGTTAATGAGAGGTTAACAAGAAAAAGAACAGAGTAAATGGGAGCACCTTAATTCATTATGCAAATGTGATTTTAGGCAAAAACATCCCGCTGAGGCCGATATGCTAATGAGCTGATGAATATCTTTTTGGGGTGGAACCACGTTCACTTTTAACGTGAGACCAGAGGAGACTGTAACGAAGTGTTAAAACTGTACTGGATGTGTTTGCTCGAATTTGTGCTGCTTTGTAAGAGGCTTGGATGAACCTTAAGCATCATAAATGTATCAAAAACAACAAGAAGAATAATTAAAAATATGAAAATGAAAAGGCTGTCACCAGTTACTCACCTGTGTTGTTCCAAACCAGGGTTATTACAGCTAACTAAAACGGAAACTGAAGTTAATATTAAAATCATTAAAAACATTTTTGTTACTTGAAATAAAATAATTGTTAACTGAATAAATGTTTCAGATAAAACATTTTTATTTTTTTTTTATTATTTTATTTAATTTTATTTAATAATTGTATTTATTTATTATTATTTCAATGTAAATAACAAAAAAGTATATACTGTATATATTAGTTTATCTTGATGTACTAATCTACAACTGAAACTGAAATAAAAATTAATAAAAACTATACAGACAAATCAAATACAATAACTACTTAAAATGACTAAAACACACTAAAATTGAAAAAAAAGGAAAATATAATATTCTCAATGATACTAAAATAACACTTTTTCAAACTTTCTTTCTTCACAAAAAAAAAAAATGTTTTGTGGACCTTCAGAAGAAATAAATGCAATCCAGAACCAACATGAGGTTGAGAAATGATGCCAGAGTTTCATTTTTCAGACTTGCTGCATTTCTTGTGCACGCTGGGTTTGTAATAGTTATCATGTAGCTGTACTTGTAGTCAGCTTTTGCTTCATGTTTCACCATCTGAAAGTCTTAGAAGACCAAAGCAGTGTCTTGCTCGTCTGAAGTTCAGAGAGCAGTCCGGCATGAAACACTCGCAGATATGCTGAACTTTTGTTGTGAGTTACACTTTTATAACAGATGTTTCATGCTTCTCGTGTGTGTTTCTCAGGCTCTGTGCTGAGAGATACGTACTTTTACTTTTTGCATGGTTAGTAGGGCTTTATCTTTTCCCAAGATGCAGGAAATGCAAATGCAACTTTATTATTTCAGGAATATCACAATAATATAACAAACAGAATCTGGTATAATATATATATGTGTGTTTCTTGATTTAGATTAATTGCACATGCTTTTTGATTACCCAAAATAATTTTTTTATAGGGCGCTAAATTAGTAAGGAAAATTGATAATGTGCAAAATAAGGACATAATCCTTCCAGAGCAAGCCACAGGTGTAAAAATGCTCAACCTTTGGATTCTGCCGGCGTGCAGGAACAAAGTGCAATAGCAGTTCATTAGACACGTGCACAGGTGTTTTTATTTCAACAAGTGAATGCAATGTTCCTTTGTGTTGAGTTCATCTGAACGAGAGTGCTGGGAGCTGAACCCAGATGGTTGCGGTCCGATGTGATTTTTGATTAGGAGGGGTTGCCAGCGCCGGTATCAGGGGAAGTCAATCTGGTTTGACCTGGATTACTTCTGCCAGGAAGCACATCTCATGAAAGATGCAGCATCTCTGCTTTCCTCTGCCACTCAACCTTCCCGCTCTTCCCCACTTTTGGAGGGTCAGAGCCTTTGAAGGTCCTTGTTTGTATCGTGGCCTTCGGATGCGGAGCCTTTCAGGGCTGCTTTTTCATGGTGTTGGCTTTTAGACCCCCGTAGACACTTCAAGTCATGTCAGAATGATTGCGTTTAAGAGATAAGTGCACTTGAATGTCGCGGTTTCCGTTGGGGACACCATTTCTTCAGAGCTGGTCATTTGGCAAATAGATGTAGGCAGGTCTACTGTCCTAAAATAGTAAAAAAATAAAAATAATTAATGTGTGGAAAATCCTGTTTGTTGAATGTGTGACTTAATTGTGTGTGTTTGTGTTCTCAGCATTTGACTGTAGAGCATGCGTTGACTGTCATGCATATTTGATGCATCATATGCAACTTCCAAAATGTTCACTTTTAGCAGCATAAAAATTTGTTTCATGTCAAAATTGAACATTTTCAATTGATTGTTTATAGATTTTTGTTTTTGTGACCAATGATAAGGCTTTCCAGAAAAAAAGGACTCATGAAGTGGTTATGTCACAGTGTCCACGGATCCTTAAAAGGAATTTAAAAAAAACTTACACAATATATTATATTGTGTACTAATCCTGTTCATACTAAATTAATTTGGTTGTTTTTAAAAGCTAAATATTAAAAATATATATATATATTTTGAAATGTAAATGTTTTATTGTCATTTGTTTATTTTATTTGTATTTCATTTTTGTTTTGTTAATTTGTTTGGAAATATTTTAAAAGACTATATTTGATGCATTCATTTTATAAATATTTATTTTTTATATTTGTTTTTGTTTTGAAATTTCAAATTTGAAATAATTACTCAAAAATAATTTAATACAATAATTTACTTTTATTTTATTAAAATGTTTTGTTTTGTTTTGTTACATTGATCTTACATTTTATTTTATTTTTTTAAATCAAGTCTTCAGCCCTAATCCCATTCATACTAAAAATAGGTTGTTGCTTTTAACCACTTAATATTTTTTTAGACTAGTTTAGATGTATTTATTTTCTCATATTTGTTTGGAAATTTTGACATTTCAGATTTGAAGTAATTTTACATTTTGTTTATTTTATTTTTATTTTTCAGTTTTGTTAAACTGATCAGATTTATTTATTTACTTTTTATTAAAATGTCTTCAAAAGTATTAAAATCATTACCTTAAACATGCAGGTGACAGACTTGGCCAAGACTACGTTACCCATCATGCACTGCGGCTGCACGAGTGAAGCCCACACCTAATGCAAATCGTTTGCTTTTCTTTTTTGTCTTTGTTGAGAAGTAAAAAAGTTAAATCAACTGAAGTGTCTTTTTTATCGCCACTGAAACTACTTAAATGTGTCACATCGTAAGTAATAATTTGGCAAGCCGTGTTGTGTTTGTAGTCATTAGCTGAAATTGTGCAGTCAAGTCGACTCATAAAAGTCACTCTCGCTGTGATGTCCGGCGTGAGCAGATGTCTATAATTTTCAAGATTTTCCAATTTCCAAGCAGCAGGTCTCCACTAATGTTGTTCTAGGGAAAAGGAGGATTTGAATACGGCCTTTCAGCGCTTCCCTCAGGCGAACGCGACCCGTGTTAAACTGCACTGGCACGAGCGGAGGACCGCATGAATGATGTGTGCCTTCAATCATCTATCAAACACTGGAAGTTCACTCATTTTTCTCATATTCATCAGCAAGGTCAGGAGTAGCCGTGTGATTGACAGTGATGTAATGGCCGTACGGAGCAGTATGTGTGTCACGTCTCTTGGCCTCTGCCTCGCCTGAATAAAAGTGCGTGGCAGCCAGGTATTTATTCAGTCTGCATTGTTTTTTTGGAAAAGCTCTTGCCTACTTCACTTCCCGAACAGCAGAAAGCCATATTGGTAATGACGCGGCGGCCCTGATGTGGCTCCCGTGACAGATTGTGTCGCAGAAAGTTCAGAGCTCGCATTTGGAATATCAACATTGCATGATTCACCTTTGTTTTGCTGCTTAAACTAGAAATTACCTGGCAACATGCTAGTGACTGACCGCATACTCACCAGCAAATATAGGCGCTTCCATACAGTGTGAACGTCTAGTGTTGCATGCCAGTTGCATCATTCATCCATCCGGTCTTCATAATATATTTATGCAGGCAGTTTAAGTGTGGAAACAGAGGCATTAATAGGAAAAATATGGATTCATATAGGAAATGTTTTAGCGGGTGTGTATGTTTGTAGAGATTTCTTGCACATGAGCAAGCCAGTTAATGAAAAAATATTGCCTAAACTGTGTACCCGACATGGAATAATTATGAAATGCAAGGGAAATTCTTTATAATTATTTAAAATAGGAAACTTTTCTATTTTGCTTATAATGGGACATTTTTTTTTAAAGAGTAAAATAGGATGTTTAATGATTTGTGGCATGATTTTAGATATTAGGACATTTCTAGATAATATAAATGAGGACGGGAGTTATTAAAGTTATTTAATTGATTTTTCGCACATTGTCAGTTTAGTGTTTATGCACAATATAGTAGTTTGAGTTAGCTTTTATTTTTATCTTGTGTTTTATTTTTTAATTTTTAGTAAATTTATAACACGTTTTTTTAACTTCTACATTTACAAATGTATTTATTTATTTTTAAATATTCTTGCATTTTTATTTTTGTTTTAGTAATTTTACGACTTATTTTATTTCAGTTAGTTGCCAAGTCAAAATTTCAAATTTGTATTTCGATTTTAAATTTATTTGTTTATTTATTTTATATTTGTATATTTTCATGTGGTATTTACAATTTATTTTATATTAGCTTAATTTAAACTAATGAGATTTTTTAAAAAGTGGAAAGGGAGAGGTTAGCGATGTCTTTTTTTTTAGGCTGGGCAAGTTATTTAACTCTATTCACACATTATATCAGTATTCTTCATATACTATAATAGTATTTATTAATACTTGAACTAGCTTTATTTTTGTCTTTTAGTTTTTAATATTAAGTTTTAGTGATTTTGTCATGTAGTTTTATCATTTATATTTAGTTTTTATGTTTGTTAATCTTTAATATATTTTTTATATTACTGTATTTTTATTTTAGTTTTAGTCATTTTAGTACTTTACCTTATTTCAGTTAGTTAACCATTTTTAATTTTCATCCAAAGTGTATTTATTTATTTTAGCCTAATTTATTTATTTTAATAAATAATAGTTTGTTTCAGTTAACAATATCAGCACGATGACACATAGAGCATTTTATGTAAATTTAATGCTATTTTTCCCATCACGTGTCAAACTGTTTAGACGGCTGCTGAAACAAAAGCACTTCTCTACATCCGAGCGAATGAAGAAATTAGTCAAAATATTTCTTGAACCGTTTGAGATTATTTAACTGTATCAATATATTTATGTGACAGCTGTTCAAATAGCATCACATTTGTTTT
This sequence comes from Acrossocheilus fasciatus, assembly GCA_036784905.1. Classification (NCBI taxonomy): domain Eukaryota; kingdom Metazoa; phylum Chordata; class Actinopteri; order Cypriniformes; family Cyprinidae; genus Acrossocheilus; species Acrossocheilus fasciatus. Next base: position 3,304,868 of record CM071938.1, on the reverse strand, counting down.
AACGGCGTTGTGATGCTGATGTGTGAAGGGCAGCGATATGATAAAAAGACGGAAAGCTGCTGCAAGTGTGAACAGCAGATTTGTTACAATTACCAGAAAAGAATCTGTTGTTTTTTTGCAGTGGTTTAACATGTTTCTTGCTGTTAAAGTGGCTTATATGACCATGAAGGTGTAATACAGGTGATAACAGGGTGATGAGTTTTAGGAACGGCTACAAGTGGAAAGCATTAGCTATCAACTGATAGACTGAGAAACTGCCCATTTTGACCTCGTTTTGACAGTTTAAGTGTCTTTTTAGTTTGAATGTATGCATTAATACACATAATATGGATTTGTGTAGGAAATGTTTTAGCAGGCATGTTTGATTATAGGTATTTTGTACACGTGAACAATCCGGTTAATGAGAAAGTTTTGCCTAGACTGTGGATTCTGGACTCTGGACATGGAATACTTATGCAAAGGAAGTAATGCAGGAAATTACAGATTTCCTATTTTACAGAGTTATTTTCAGTGACCTGTGATGTGATTTTGTGTTTTAGGAAATGGCTAGATAATAAAAAGTAGAAGAGGAGGAGCTAGTGAGGTCAATTTTGGAGACGGTGCAATTTAATACATTGTGTTTTTCATTGTTATTTTAGTGTTAGTCTTTTTATAATATAATAGTATATTTTTATATTTTAAAGTAACTTATTTTTATAAATTAAATGTTTAGTAATTTTAAGTTTTAGTCTTTAATGTGCTTGTCATTTTTTGTCATTTTTGTTTGTTTATCATATTATTATTTAAGATTACTGCATTTTTATTTTAGTTTTAGTATTTGTATTATTTCAGCTTATCTTATTTCAGTTTTTTTTTTTTTTAATACACCAAACATGTATTAATAGGATCATTTTTGTAATGTGCTTTTGTCAATTTTATTGTTTTATTTAGTTTCTATTTTTTAATATTATGGTATTTTTATGTTAGTTTTTGTTTCAGTAATTCATTTTTTTCCCCTATTGCTAATCATTTTTAATATTTTTAATAAATACATATTTTTGACATTACTGTATTTTTATCTTAGTTTTACAAATTTTAGTACATTTGGTATTTTTTCTCATTTTTAAGCTTTTTTTTATTCCCATTTTAAGCTTTTTTCATTTTTAATTAGTTTTTTTTTTTTTTTTTTTTAAGACTGTAACGTTGTTAAAAGTTTTTTTTTCTATTATTTTTTTATGTAGAGTTTAAGGAACGACCACAAGTGGAACACATTAGCTGTCTGTTGAACCTCCGTTCACACCCATTAGAGTAAACGGCGTATCGACACAGCACCTCTGGAGCAGAATAAACAGAATCACAGCACACACAGAACACAAAGCGCATCGGTGTGCCGTGATACTCGACCGAGGCGAGGCCGCGTGAATGAATAGAGCGGAGTCTCCAGGGCCCGTGGAGGGGGTGAGCGGGAGGCTCTCAGGTGGCTTCATCTCCACTCCCTCCTGCAGCGCTCCACTGCTCCCCTCTCATTCTGTCTCACCTCTTGTTTTCTGTCTTCATTAACAAGCCTCAGTCTGCTGAATGTAGGTTGGCTTGTTGTTTTCTAGCAGCTGATACGGTTGATGGTAAATATTTAAACTTGTTACATTTTTTCTAATTAATAGATGTGTAACTGAGCTCTGCTCTTTGCGGTATACTGCAGTATGGATGAAACTTTGAAAATTTGGCACTTTCTGCCCAAAAGCCTTACAATAAATGATCATAGTTTCTACAGAAAAACCTGTTGTTATGGTTACTTCATTAAAACTTTAGTAACTTCAACCCAAGATTTGTGAAAAATGCTATATAAATTTATTTATTTCCTCTTAGACTTGTGTAAATATATATAAAAAAAAAAAAAAAAAAAAAAATATATATATATATATATATATATATTTATTTATTTATTTATTTATATATTAATGAATTTATTTAATAATATTTTTATATACAATGAAAATATTGAAAACTGATGTCCCAATTTAAAAACAGATATAATATTTATTTATGTATTTATTTTATTTATTTATTTAGAACCTATATATAATTATGTGTAGAATTTGATCTACAATGAAAACCACTGAAAACTCACAATTTGAAATAAATAAATGAAACAATATATAAGTAAGGAATAATTGACGACAGGCCGTTGGATTATTAGAAAAATAATGCACACCCGAGGTGGTGATGCGGTCACGAGGCGAAGCGGAGTGGCCGTTACACCTTGGGTGTGCATTATTTTCCTAATAATTCAATGGACCGAAGTCAATTATTCCGCTTATACTACGGTTGCCACACCTCAAGACATCGATCAGATGATATATTTCAAGGCATTCGTCCGGTATTTCTACTTAAATCGCTATTGTGAGTAGGATTATTTCTTCTGCATTTCATCCAACGGCTCCGTTGCTAATTCCAAAACGTCATTTTAAACCTAGTAACGGAGGCTTGAGCCGTTGATAGCAGACTAATAATGCAGTTAATACAGTTAATAACTAATTTCTGAGAGAGAGAGAGAGAGAGAGAGAGAGATTACCTCTGTGCGTCTCTCAATAGTGTTCGGCAGCAATGTCTCTAGTTACAGTGAAACTTAGTTCCTTTTGTTCACGAACAGCGCCGTTGTTGTCACCTCGCTTGTGAGAAATCATGTAGTTTTTAAGTTGTTTACTGATAAAATCGTCAGAGTAGCCCTAACAACATTAGCGCGATGTACATTAGTGTGTGTGCAACTAACATTAACTGTTATGTGTGTGCGGTCTGTGAGGGAGAGAGAGCGGGAGAGAGAGAGTATGTGCTTTCCGTACATAATAAAGCGTAATTTTGTGGCAAAAACATGGACATAATCTGTCGTTTTTATCCATTTGTTTACTATATTTATTTGTTTGGCCAGTGTCGTTGTGGGTTTTGGTTATTTTGCTGTTGTAAGACCTTTGAAATAACAGAAATAATTTGGCGAAGTGATATGGTCATGTAATGCGGTCAAGAACTGCCTGGAGCTACGTTCGGCATGCGTTTCCCTGAAAATAATTGCACACCTCAGAACGTTCGTCAGCCAATCAGATTCAAGCATTCAATGGCTCCTTAGTATAATATTGTACTCTCATTTGCTCTATCAATATGCTTATTTATGTATTTATTTATTTATTTTTAACCTTTTAATAAACCTGTTTAAAATTTGATCTACAATGAAAACCATTGAAAACTCTGATTTGACAACTGTAAATAAATAAATACTTTAACTCCCTTTTGCACCAATTTATATATAGTTTGAGTGACAGTTATATGTCACAGAAGAGTGAAGTGGCACACTGACTATACTCATCAACCTTCAGCTTTTCCACCCTGAATAGTGTCCGGTTGCTTTTGTGTTGGCGTCTGAATGGAAGTGCTGTGAGTGGGTTTTTTTTTCTTTTTCTTTTTCCAGCTGAGCTTACACTCACTGATTCCACTGACCTTAAGAGACCAGCAGTGCTGATTCCCAAAGCAATCCCAGCATCTCACTACCATCTGTGTTCTTAAGATACACTGTCAGATTTTGCTTGTTTTTCACTCTTCGCATTGCCAATACAAATGTTAACATTCAACAAAAATAATCTTACTTTTACATTTATTTTTTTAAGGAGATGCTTTTAGCCAAAGAGGCATATGAATAAATGAAATGCAACAAAAGAGGGCAATTATTTTGACAATAAATAGTAAGGCATGGAGCAAATACATATATATATATATATATATATATATATATATATATATATATATATATATATGGGTAGTTGACGTAACATTGAAAATTTCCTCTAACATTGAAGATAAACCTCTACATTGTTTTCTACATTTTTTCTATGTCACACCATAGGACACAGTCCGATTTTTATTTGTCAACTACCCATATATATATATATATATATACACATATACATACACACACAAACACACACACATACAGTGGGTAAAATAAGAATTGAACATTTTCACCATTTTTCCCAGTAATGTTGCATTTTCTGACAGAATTGCAAGGGTATATATTTTTGATCATGACTGTATATATGTAAGTGCTGTCAAAGTTAACGCAATAACGCAAATTCATTTTAATGGCACTAATTTTATTAACGCAGCACGCATTCTCTGTTTGACCTGTTGCCTAGCCCGTAGTTGGAGAAATGTAGATGCACAGCGTTGCCAACTTAGCGACTTTGCAGAGCCCCCTCTTCAAAAATGCACCTAAACTCTTAAAAATAAAGGTGCTTCACGATGCCATAGAATATCTTTTTTGTCTAAATGGTTTCATAAAGAACCTTTAACGTCTGAAGAACCTTTCTGTTTCACAAAATGTTCTTTGTGGCAAAAGAAGGTTCTTCAGATTATAAAAAGGTAAGGAAGAGATAGTTCTTTAAAGAACCTTTGACTGAATGGTTCTTTGTGGAGCCAAAAATGGTTCTTCTGTGGCATCGCTTGAAGAACCTTTTGAAGCACCTTTATTTTTAAGAGTGTAGCGGCAAATCTTACCCTGGATGACAAAACCAGTCTTAAGTGTCAATATTGAGAAAATCGCCTTTAAAGTTGTCCAAATGAAGTTCTTATCAATGCATATTACTAATCAAAAAATAAGTTTGGATACATTTATGGTAAGAAATTTACTAATTATCTTCATGGAACATGATCTTTACTTAATATCCTAATGATTTTTGGCATAAAAGAAAAATGGATAATTTTAAACCCATACAATGTATTTTTGGCTATTGCTACAAATATACCCCAGCGACTTAAGACTGGTTTTGTCGTCCAGGGGTCCCCCAGGGGCGGCAATGGGAACGGCCACGGCCTCTGGGTGCGGGACGATTGGGATGGGTGCGATGAAAATCTTCGAGTAACAAAGGGTCTAAGATGTTGTCCCTGGCCACCCAGGAACGTTCTTTGGGTCCATAGCCTTCCCAGTCGACTAGATATTCTAGCCGGCCAGCCCGTCGCCGTGAGTCCAGGATCTCTCTGACCAGGTAGATGGATGGCTGGTCGAAGATTTCTGGAGGAGGAGGCTCGTCTGATTCGGTGGGTCCTGGTGCAGAGGGAGAACAAGGTTTAAAGAGTGATACATGAAAGGAGGGATGAATTCGGTACCTGGGTGGGAGTTGCAGTTCGTAAGTGACCTCATTGATCTGCCTCTGTATCGGGAAGGGACCAATGTAGCGGGAACTCAGCTTCTTACAGGGCAGGCAGAGGCGCAGATCTCGGGTGGACAGCCAGACCTTGTCTCCGGGGTGGTAAATGGGAGTAGTGGTGCGCTGAGCCTCTGTGAAGGTCTTGTGCCTCCGCACTGCACGTTGGAGGTGGATGTGAGCTGAGTCCCACACTCTCTCGCTCGCTCGGAACCAGTGGTCTACAGCTGGAACCTCCGATGGCTCTCCTGTCCACTGGAAGAGCGGTGGCTGGTAACCGAGTATGCACTGAAATGGCATGTGACCGGTGGTGTTCTGTCGCAGGGAATTCTGTGCATACTCGGCCCAAGGGAGGAAGCGGCTCCAGCTGTGTTGATCCTCGTGACAGTATGCCCGGAGGTAACGTCCGAGTTCCTGGATCTTACACTCAGTTTGGCCGTTCTTCTGGGAGTGGTAGCCAGAAGACAAGCTCACAGTGACTCCCAATAACTGGAAAAACGCCCTCCAAACGTGGGAAATGAACTGTGGACCTCTGTCTGAGACTAAATCCTCGGGGATTCCGAAATTTCGGAAAACGTGGGCGAATAGACTTTCCGTGGTCTCAAGGGCAGTGGGAATTCCTTTGAGGGGTATGACCTTACACGCTTTGGAGAAGCAATCTACGGCTACCAATACACAGGTGTTGCCTACGGAGTTGGGTAAGTCAGTCACAAAGTCTATTCCCAGGTGAGACCAGGGTCGACGAGGGATCGGCAGGGGCACGAGCTTGCCCACGGAGAGATGACGAGGGGTCTTGGACATGGCACAGACTGAGCAACTGCGGACGTACCTGATGACGTCCTGGGTCATACTAGGCCACCAGTACCGAGCTTGAAGGAGCGAGAGGATGCCTGGATGTCCAGAGCCTGGTACATTGTGTACTGAGCCCAGAAGGGACTGTCGCTGGGAAGTAGGTACATACGTCCTCCCTTCTGGGCCTTCCAGCGGAGCAGGTTTGGTGAGAGTGGCGGCTCGAATATCCTCATGAAGGTTCCACTGGATAGGACTCACTATCATGGCTGGAGGGAGGATTGGCTTAGGATCGGAGGGTTAATCTGGAGAGTGCATTCGGGAGAGGGCGTCGGCTTTGTTATTGCGGTTTCCTGGGCGGTAAGTTATGGAAAACTGGAATCTGGTGAAGAATAACGCCCAGCGGGCTTGGCGTGGGTTGAGTCTCTTGGCGTCTCAAAGATATTGGAGGTTTTTATGGTCGGTGATGACTGTAAATGGATGGTTTGCTCCCTCCAGCCAGTGCTGCCACTCTTCCAGGGCAAGTTTGATGGCCAATAACTCCCGGTTTCTGACGTCATAATTCTGCTCCGCTGAGGTCAGTTTTTTGGAGTAGTATGCACAAGGATGGAGGCTAGGAGGCTCACCGTGATATTGGGACAGCACGGCCCCGATGCTGGTGGTGGAGGCGTCCACTTCCACAACAAAGGGAGCGGTCGGGTCAGGATGGTGCAAGATGGGGGCCGTGCTGAAGGCTGTCTGTAGTTTCTCGAAAACTTCGTGGGCATTGGAGTTTCAGGACAGGGACTTGGGCTTTTCTCGGAGTAGGGAAGTCAAGGGGGCTGTGTGAAGACTGAAATCCTTGAAGAATCGGCAGTAAAAGTTTGCAAATCCTAAGAACTCTTTCACGGTCTGGGGACGAGGCCATTTCCTGACTGCATCTTCCTTCTCCTGGTTCATTTGAATCCCTTCTTGAATGATGATGTAACCCAGGAACTGCACAGTGGGGCGATTGGAACTCACATTTCTCCAGCTTCAGGAAGAGATGGTGTTCACGGAGCTTCTGTAGGACCTGCTTGATGTGTTGGCAATGTTCGGACTTGCTCCGGGAGTATATCAATATATATACTCATATTGAATGTGTATATATATATATATATATATATATATATATATATACACATACTGTAAAAAAAAAAAAAGAGTGTAATTTTAACTGTAAAATTTTGTAAAAACGCTATGGAAAAAAGCTGTTAATAGGTTAACAGTAAGTTGCCGTACTATATACAGGGGAAAAACTGTAAAAGATCTCTAGCCAGACATTTAATGTAATTTTACGGTAAAATGCTGTTAATTGTACAGTTTTTAGAAGTAAAAAATAACAAATCAATGTTTAATTTACAGTCAAAAACTGTAAACTGATAGAATTCCC